>JAULBY010014990.1:0-21516 GCA_032358315.1 Ophiocytium majus
AGGCTTCGGCCTGGCTTTCTGCCCCAGCCACGGGAGTACCTGGGCTCAGTCACCTTTTTGGTTTCTTTCACATACGTTTTCAACAGACAGCTTAATCTTATTAAAGGCCATGTGGCGGCCCACTCCCTTGACAGTTATTCAGTGATATACCTTTTTTAACCAAGTTTGATCGCAGTGCCGGCGCGCACCTGTTCAAACCCCAGCTGCCCCAGGTGCAGCACGGCCGCGACGCATGCTGACATCCGCCAATTCTGCCCCTACACGCACAGCCACCCTCTGTGTTTGTCCTTGTCAGTTGTTCAGTCATACGTCAAAGTGTGTGAAAGAAGCCTAAAAGGCTGCTGAGCCCAGATACTGCCGTGGCCGGGGCAAAATGCCAGGCCGAAGCCTGTGGGGTGATTTGCCCACCTGCTGAAAAGCACCAGACAGCCCCCACACCTACACATATGTGTTTCGAACAAAATTTTATAACAGTGGCAGCGCTCACCTGTTCAAACCCCAGCTGTCCCAGGTGCAGCACAGCGGCAACGCATGCCCACAGCTCCCGCCGAGCTGTCTCGTCCAGTCCAATTAGCTCCAGAGCCGCATTGGTGCGCGCATACCTGATGCACCAACAAATTCATGAAATTCATGTCGCTCAGCCAATGAAAAGCATGTACATGTACAGATTTCACAGCGACGCATGCAGAGAGCTCCCGTCGGCCCGTCTCGTCCAATGCAATGAGCTCCAGCGCCGCGTTGGTGCCTGGTGCACCAACAAATTCATGAATTTCATGTCATTCAGCCAATGAGAATCATGTACATGCATAGATTTCATCAGTGAGCTCTAGCGCGCATTGGTGCGCGCGTACCTGGGTGGCAGCAACTCACCAGCAAATGCATGAATTTCATGTCGTTCAGCCTATGAAAAATCATGCACATGTATAGATTTCACCGGTCAGCTCCAGCGCCGCATTGGTGCCCCCCCTTGCCTGGGTGGCAGCGATGCACCTGAGGTAGTATCGGGTGACACTACCCGGCACTAAATCGTACTTCAAGAAGTAGTTGGAAGTATGTCTGTCACAGTATCTCACCTGTCGGTGTCGTTGATGCCCTCAGTTACGCTTGTAGCACCCTCACCCATGCCAGACCATGTAACCACTGTACTTTTGAGTATGTATGTACAGTGTACATGCTTCCAAGTATGTGCACATACTTCAGAAGAAGTACATACTGTACTTATTGAATACTTCAGTACATACATACATGTATGCATGTACGTCGAATTATACTACAGCAGTGCATGAACATATACTTCAGTGTGTGTGTGTGTACATACTCAATTACATACACATAGTATGTCTCTCACCTGTCAGCGTCACTGACTCCCTCAATGACGCTGGTGGTATCCTTGCCCATGCCCGAGTACCTGAAGTCCCGCTTGGTCTTCCCACCACAGCCAAAGTTGCTCTTCACCGCGTCCGGCTGTGCCAGCAGCTGGTAGAACACGTGGTAGGAGCGCTCTCCCTGCACACACAAGTTGAAGTACACCAAATTTGAAGTACACAGAAGTTGAGGTAGGAAAAGGTCAGGTTGAAGTGCGTGCTGGCTAGCGGTAGGAGCACTAAGCCCTGCACGCACAAGTTGAAGTACGCGGACCCAAGTTGAAGTGCGGTGCTGACAGCCACACTGGTGTGTGGTAGCAGCTGGCGCTATCTATGCAGCTACATGCCAGCGAGCACGGGTACAGTCATGCAGTGATGCAATACACGTGAACACCGCGGGGTACTGATCCCTTCTGCAAGGTAAAGCTGGGCCACTACCAGGCGTGACCAGACCAAGTGTGTACCCAGATGAAAAACAGTCTGACCTGCAAGAGGTACTCACACCAGCTATACCCAGGTAAAGACTCCGACCTGTGAGTGGTCCACGACCAGCCGTGACCAGACCAAGTGCGTGTAGCCATGTAAAAAAGAGTCTGACCTGCAAGTGGTGATCACACCAGCTATACCCAGGTAAAGACCTCTCTAACCTGCACCGATGTAATTGCACCGAATACCTAGGTAAAAGACTCTTACCTGGGAGTGGTGCACAACCGTGCTCTTCTCCAGCAGGTACGTGTTGATTATACTCAGGTAATGAAGACTCTGACCTGCACCGATGTAACCGCATCAGATGTACCCAGATAAAGACTCTGACCTGGGAGTAGTGCACGACCCTGCTCTTCTCCAGCAGGTACGTGGTGATTATACCCAGGTAAAAACTCTGACCTGCAAGCGGTACTCACACCAACTGCTTCAGAAGTATACCCAGGTAAAAGACTCTTACCTGCGAGTGGTGCACGACCCTGCTCTTCTCCAGCAGGTAGGTATTGATGTTGCTCCCCACCAGGTGGCACCTGTCGTTGAACTGGAGCTCCGTGAACTTGCCAAAGCGCGACGAGTTGTCATTTCGCACCGTCTTCGCGTTGCCAAAGCTCTCCAGCAGGGGGTTTGACTTGATGACTCGGTCAATGGTAGAGTCCCCCTGCTCCCCACCCGCCACAGACGCCAGGTGGTTGAGCAGGATTTTGACGGTTTCGGTCTTGCCCGCGCCGGATTCGCCTGTGATGAGGGTGTGCTCAGCAGCAGGTGCAGCAACGGGTGAGAGCGGAGTGGGTGCGGAGCAGTAGGGTAGGGTGGGTGGTGCTGTGTGCAGAGGTGCAGCAGCGTCAGCATGCTCAGCAGCAGCATGGTGCGACGGGGGGGGGGGGGGGGGGGGGCGCTGTCCTAGGTAAACCTTGACAAAACCTAACAGAGGATAGTACCGTTAACATACAAACTTCAACTACCACAAAAAATATTGAAGCGCATGGTAGTGCTTCACCAAAGCATCGTCTCTGCTGCTCTGCTGGTGGCAGGGCTGCAACCCCCCCCCTCCCCACCAATAACAGTTTCAACCTCCCCTCCCCCCTCCCAAAACTTCAGCCCACAGCTGACCAGGGTGCTCTGGTTCTTCCCATACGTCTTCAGCCCGCAGTTAGGGGGCCGTGCTGGTGGCAAATACCCCACACCACACACACCAACTTCAACTACCACTTTCCCCCCGAACTTCAACTCACCGCTGACCAGGATGCTCTGGTTCTTCCCATACGTCTTGAGCCCGCGGTACGCCGCCGTGCTGGTGGCGAACGGGTGCGGCGGCAGGTCGCTCTTCTTCAGCGCCGCGCCATACTTGGCCCCTGTGGCGTCGTTGTAGATGTCGAGCCACTGGTAGGGGTTGACGGCAATGCAGATCTCGCCCGTGTACGTGTAGGGCATCTTCTGAAAGAACCGCTGGCGCAGGTTGGCCAGGATGGCCGGCTCGTGCAGGTAGTTGAGCCCGCACATGTCGTCCACGCCACGTGCCGTCACCTTGTGTGCTCAGCACAAGAGAGTGCAGGGGGATGCATCGTCAGCAGCGGTGGGTGACATGCCGCTCTGTGCTGTCCCCTGTGCTCAGCACAAGCAGTGCAACATGTGTGCTCAGCAGAGGTGAGAGTGGCATGGACTAGGTGGCGGGCTCGTGCAGGTGGTTTAGCCCGCACATGTCATCTACGCCACGTGCCGTCACCTGTGCTCAGCAGAAGCAGTGTAACATGTGTGCTCAGCAGAGGTGAGAGTGGCATGCCGCCGTGCGTGGTGTCAGCTGTGCTCAGCAGAAGCAGTGCAACATGTGTGCTCAGCAGCTGTGAGTGGCATGCCACCGTGCATACCGTGAGTACAGCAGGTGCTCAGCAGAAGGGGGGGGAGTGGAACACTGCGTGCTCAGCATGGTGAGTGGCATGCCGCTGTGTCAGCGGAAGGTAGTGCAGCACAGCGTCGTCAGCAGCGGTGGGTGGCACGGCACCATGCTCACGCACATGAGGGGGTGGTGCATCTACGATACTAGCTCCGCCGTTGCAGGGCCGACACTTCATGACATGACATGACATGCAAATATGGTCAACTATGCAGCTGTGTGCAGCGCTAATGGTACTTTTGCCAGCGAATGGTGCTTTTGGTAGGGCCGCAGGAAGCTCTGGTGCACGTGCGAGGTCGCGACCAGTGGCTTTGTTTGCCACCGCCTGACACAGCAACATGTGCTAGCACCATCGCTGCCAATGGTGTGCACAAACGAACGATGCCATCTGATCTGTGTGTGTGTAGGGGCTTGCTGTGACCCATGCATGCACTCTCGCGACAGCTTTTGCTACTTTGCAAAGCACCTCGTGCCACTTAGTGCACCGTGCGCCCAACACGCAAGGCCAAGCCCAACAGAAAATAGCTCAGTACTTCTGAAGGAACTTCAATGGCACTGGTAATCCCCAGCTTCTGCTGTGACCGCCTGCCTCTGCTGACCCAGCCCCTCTGTCCCCCTCTGCTGCTCTTGCTCTCTCACGAGCACGTGGTGAGGCAGACATACCAATGGGGGCACGTAAAGTCGTGCCAGCACAGTTGAGCTGGTGGAAACATACATATTTGTAAACAATTGATGCTGTAGTCCATGTTTTGACATACTAGTGGTATGCGTGTAGGAGCTCATGTGGTTGTTCATGCCATCATGTGTCTGCAGGTGTAGGCGCCTTACTCCCGCACGCGACGCACCCCCACTTGAGTGCGCGGCTGGCACCGTATTCCGCTACGTACAAGAGCAGCAGCTGCCGCCCACCCTTGGAGTGTGCTACACACACAATCACATCACACCTATGTATGTATCTGCGACCACAGTGACACAAGTCAACATGCCAAATTTGACATTTTGTGCCTGCTGGGCGCGGTCACACAAGACTCCAGTTCGGCACATGGCGGCACGGCCGCACACATGGTAATGGTGCTAGAGGTTCTGCAGGATAGCATGTATAGAAACCATGTGGCACGTGTCTACTACTGCTATCGCGGCCTCATCTTGGTACGGCAGCGTCAGGCGTCTGATGGCACACACCATGACATGGACAGCCTCGCGATCTCAGTATCAGCGGCTGCTACAGTGTGGCATGTACTGCGAAGTACACAAAGCATGTGGTCTCGTTCTGCAGTGGCAGGCCGTCCATGGCAGCGTACAGTGCCAGCGGTTGCTATAGTGTGGCACGTACACAAACCATGTGGTTGGTCTAGAAACCACATGTTAGCAGCAGCGCCTCACCTTGTGTTGCAGTGGCAGGCCGTTCATGGCTGCATACTCCGGCAGCGAGTGGCTCGCGGTCACACCGTGCCAACGGCTGCTGGAGTGTGGCATGTATACAAACTATGTAATTGCTCTACACAACACAGCAGCCAGCGTCTCACCTTGTTCTGCAGCGGTAGGCCGTCCATGGCTGCATACTCCGGCATGGAGAGGCTCACAGTTACCGTGCCCGTCGTTGCAGGCAGCGCTCCATCCGGTTCCGGCGCCTCGTCCACATGCACATCGAAGGTTTTGCCGTCCTTGTGCACGTGCTGGACGGTGCCGCGAGCCCACGCCACCGCCGCATCAGGCACCCACACCTACACAGCCGCCAGCAGCAGTACGTGCGAAGCAGCAGGTGCCCGTCAAGAGGCTGTTGTGCGCCCCGCATGCGTGCGCACCACGTGTGGGGTGTGTCTGCCGGTGATTGGTGCGTTGCTGGGCGATCGCCGCTGCCGGAGGTAGTAAGCACACCAGCAGCAGTCAAGAGAGCGGATTACGAGTACAAAAGCAAGCCCCTGGCAGGAACAGCGCCTCCCTGCCATCCACGGTGCTGCTGCCGTGCGGTGCTAGCGCCCTCCAGGCATTGCTGCTGGTTTGGCGAGGTGCCGCCTCCGCTACCCCCGTCTCCTGCTACTGCTGCTGCCGGTGGTGGCGAAGTTGCGAAACATAGGTAGCACGGGCCCTTTCCCGCCACTGCGCCCAGGCACGTGTGGCGAGCCAGCCCTCGAGTTTCTGTTGCTGCTGCGGCCAGGCCTCTCGCAGCAGCCGCAGCGCTGTCGCCACGACCCTCTAGTGGTGGCACCCCACTCACCCGCTGCCCCTCCAGTTCCGCCGCGCTAGACCTCCTGCGCTCCGCGCTCGCCATGACCACCCCCGCTGCCGCGCCTGTTCCTAAGCTGCCACGGCTGGCTAGCAGTCACGCCAGTGCACCAGCTGCTTCCCTCCCGCCTCGCGAGCCTCGGCGTGGGTAGCACGCAGCAGCCTCTTCTGCCTCTGTGCCTGTGTGTAGCGGTCTATAAGACTCCCTCCCTGCTCGGTGGTACTAAGCTTGGGGCGCTGCCCTGTTACTTCGCAACAGCTGCTGCAGCTCTGCAGCAACGCTGCATTTGGCAAGCTCACCAGGAGCTTCAGCGTTCCCGAGAGCTTCCCGTTATTTTGGAACCGTTTCCGCGAGGGGTCATGAGCAGAGCAGCAACTTTGCCCCACCTCCCACCTCCACCTCGAGCACCACAACCACCCGCCGCCACCACCAGCACCACTGGAGGCAGCAGTACCGGCGCCAGCACGACCAGCACCAGCAGCCGCACCGCCATACCCAGCAGCAAGCAGCAGGCGAGGCAGCACGTGCTCCGCAGGTGCTCAGCAGCTTGTTCGCTCAGCAGCGTTTTGCACCAGCACCTGTGGTGGGCGGCATGCTCTGCACCTGTAGCCTTATCGTGGAGTGCAAGTGTCCTCGCCGCAGCGCCCACAGCAGCAGCAGCAGCAGCAGCAGCACCAGCAGCAGCAGCGGCGGCTATTCTCGCGTACCTATGCGACATGAGCCCAGACCGTGGCACTGCCGAGTGTGGCTGGCAAATACCAGGCCGACGCCCGTGGGGGTGATTTGTGCACCTGGCCAGCAACGCCAGATAGCCCGACCACCCTACGCACGCCGGTCAGTACCCTTGAGCCATGTGTGTACTGCGAAGTCGAGACATGTTAACAGGCACACGCCGGTGCTGCTTGAAATTTATGCTGCACACGCGATGCTGCTCGGCTCTAGCAGCATCCCATGTGATCATAGCACGGCGGTGAAGGACGGTCATTTTACTCAACTCCGCTCTGGGGTAAAGGGTAGTGTTAGTAACTTGCAGCAGTGTCAACCATGTGTGTGCGTATCACCAGATGTAGACAGAGCACGTATTTGTAGAACGCTTCGCAAGGCCATGGGAAGTGAGAGCGGAACGCCAAGTTGGCAAGTGTAATTGAGCATGCAGCAGCTGTGCTAGTTACCATTAAACACATGCAGACACTCTGTGGTTTTTGGTTATTGGCCAGACGCAAAGAAATGTTATGTGCATTCTGGATAAATGTATGTGATACTTCATTATACATGTACATGGTACCGGTGCACACTTATGCTATCACAAGTTGGTGCCGGCAAGGCACCGGCACAACATAGCGGGTTTTGGCGGTGAGCGACTGCACGTGTGCTCATCGCGGCCTGAACGTCTAGTTTTATGCCATTGACACACCAAGCAAGAGCGGCGAAGGGGAGTTCCAAGGCGTAGTTGCAAGCCATTTGCACAAGTACTGAAAATGGGGCATTGTACTTGTGTTTGACCCCGCTTGGCGAGCGGCCAGCCCTGGCCACATGGTGTACACGTGCGCAACTGGAGAATTGCATGACCATGCATGCTTTTGCTAGCCAACAGCTTTTCAATGCTCAGCACCATGCGGTCACTGGTAAGTGCAGCAGTGGGCATTGTGCCTATGCGCGCGCGAATGCAAAGGGCGTGGCAGGGGTAGCTCGGTGCACAAGCATGGGAGTTGTGAATGTGTGTATGGCTATGGCAGTGCGCACGGTCGCCATTTGGCGGCACATCTAACCCTTCGGGGGGGGGGGGGGGGGGCGGGGGGGGGCAGCTTGCTTGCGCGCGTCACACGTGGGTTTGCACTGCAGACACAACCGGGGCCGTGTGTCATTGGTCTGTGTGTTGCCGCCATGGCTGTGATAGATGAAGAACATGTTTTTAGGGCCGACAGCACGTGCACTTCACCGCGGCGCCCGGCCCTCCACAGATCTCGTAGAATAGCTGGTGCACACATGCCTATATATATATACCCATGTCTCTATGACTACTTTGAAGTATTATGCACACTTCAACGTGTACTTCAGCACTGCCGCCCGCGCGGCGTCAGCACCAGTACACAGCATGCTGCAGTGGTGGCTGCGTTTGCAATGTCATGACAGCAGCAGGCACTCAGCTCGGCTTCTGTCTGTCTGGCTTCTTACCCACCTGCGCCGTGTGTCGGCCTGTTGCAGTGCCCGCCTCAAAGCGTAGGCTGGTAATGATGCATAGAGAGGTATGGCATGCTACAGCACGTTGTGCTGAGCAGGTCATGGTGCTCTGACAAACAGCTCTCACGGTGCACAACTCTCACAACCTGGACGTTGGCCACACGGCAAGTGAGCAGCGCTGGACAGCAACACGCTCAAGCTGCATCATATATGTACTTCAGAAGTATTGTTGCACAGTGCCCGCCTCAAGCGTGCAGTAACGCAGCATGGCATGACAGTTAAGTAGAGTATACTCGAGTCTCATGTGGATCTTGAGGGCAACACCTGAAGTAGTGTGCCTCAACAATGCAGCACGCATGATTTGGCAGACAGCGCTGCTGTCTGCTGCCTCTGATGCCATCCCGTCTGTCGTGGCTTGCCCTGGCGGGCTTGCCACTACAACATGTTCAGTGCACTGGCGACCAGGAGTGGCTTGGGGGTGATTAACCCGCCGACGGTGACCCTTCCAGGGCTTGCCGGGCAGCAGTGCTGGTGCGCTCAGGCTGCTGCAGCCGGTTCTGGCCTGCCCTGCCGCTGCACCCCGGTGGGGACGGGTAGGCGTTAGTCGGTGTGTCCCGCTGTCTTTTGGGGCAGTGCTGCCATCTGCAACCGCCCTGTGAAACACGCTGTCTGTGGGGCTTCCAAGGCAATTGGAGTCGTAAGTATGGCCTTGCGGCATATGTATGAGGTAGGGACTCCAGACTTCGATATATCCTCATGGCGAGCCGGCCTGCCCACTCGGACGCCCCGCTCGCCTCGCGACCTGGCTCCGGCGGATATGTATGCATATGGCGCCACTGTGCTGTCATGGCGCCGACACCATACGCTTTGCAATGGGTAACCATGCACCAGCGCCTGCCATATGCGCATTACGAGGTGACTGAACGTAAGGAATTCTATCAAGTGCGGGCATGTTGCACCTGGCGCCCGCTGCCGCCGCAGCTGCCCCGCAGCTGCCACACTGCTGCCAGTGGCAACGCAGAGCCACATCAATGCAAACAGCGCGGGCGAGGCACGCCTCGGCTTCTTGTGCCCATGGGGCTCCTTAAGAACATTTACCAGTATGTGGGTCATTTCAAGTTGCAAACATCTAGCCATGTGGTGGCTTCCCTACCGAGTGAAATGTTGTGTAAACAAGCTTGTAAAAGTACCAATAATCATCATAACGATGGTGATGGACACACATCAGACCTGTCACGCGCTAAAGCACACACACACATATATATATACTTCAGTAGAAGTATACGGTGCGCTTCAGTAGAAGTATATATATGTGCGTGGATCACGCTCGAGCACTGCCCTGAGGCGGGTGAGCCAAGCTGTGGCGCGGCGACACCCCGCTCCCACTCACGGCACCGAGCCACCCTTAGCTGTAGATGATAACCTCGTTCTCAATGCCGGTGCTCCTCTCGACGGCATGCGCGGCAAGTGTGCCGGTGGCGTCGACGTGTATGCTGACGTCCACCAGCAGCTCGCCGGCCGGCAGCGGCGCGCAGTCGCCCAGGCGGAGTTCGCCCAGCAGGGTGTTGTCGCGGGTCATGGCACGTTCGCCCTCGTACACCTGTTTTTGAGGGGGGGGGAATGAGGTGTTTGAGTAAAAAGGTGTAGTAAATTGTGTTTAAAAATGAGGTTTTTGTGAGGGTCATGGTGCTCGTACACCTGTTTTTGAGGGGAGAAATGAGGTTTCGTGTAACTATTGTTTACCAGGTAAAAGAATGAGGTAAAAAACAGAGAGGGCACACAGCATGCACGGCGGAGGGATAGAGTTGCCTGGTGGCCACTGCGAGGGTTTGTAAAGACTGTGACGGCCGTTGCAGTTATTATGGCCTGCTGAGCACGCAGTGGTTAGTACACCACTAGTAAGTTAGTGTGCTTACTGCACAGCACAAGCGTTTTTACTTTGAGCCAAAAAGTGCATGCGGCGTAACGAATACATACCATGGAGCCACCGCAGCCTGACGACCAGCACTCATTGTGCGGGACATAGAGAGCACATACTACTAAAAAGTGACATAAACCTAAAAGGCTGCTAAGCCCAGATACTGCCATGGCTGGGGCAAAATGCCAGGCCGAAGCCTGTGACCACCTGTGTACTTCAAGAAGTTCGAGTAGTAGTAGCAGTAGAAAAAAAAAATGTTGGTACGTGTACACTTGACATTGCACATTACTGCTGCCGCGCAGCCATCCCTGCGTGCAACTTGAGTCCCGTGGTTGCCCTACTGCCGCGTCCTACACAAGTGCGGTTGTCGGAACACACTTGCACGCTTCTGCTCCAGTAAACGCCAGTGTACCAGCAGCTTACAGTTGGTAACTGGCCATGTGACTGTGCTCTGTTGAGCCACTCACGGCAGCATTTCTTCCACAGGCGCCCTGTCGCCACAACAGTAACGAACTTGTCTAAACCCTTCATATTGTACCGTACTTTCATTGAACTCCGCTTAGGGCGCGGAAAGCCCTTTGCACACGGTGTGCATGCGTGACCAGAAAAAGCATGAGCAGACATGCTGTTGCGATTGAACAAGCTGGCAGCGCTCAGCACTGCGAACCCTAAAGAAAGCCTGGCATGGTGCCAGAGCACTACTCTAACTGTACTTGAAGTACCAAGCAAGTTGAACTTTGAAAGTAGTTCAAGTAGTTGAAGTACGCCGCACCTGGATGACCACCACGCGCGGGCCGTTCGCGCACACGGACCATGTCTTTGTCTTACTGGCGGGCACGGTAGTGTTGCGCCTGATGAGGGTTCTCGGCGCCATCTTGCTGCCCTTAACCAAGACGCTCAGCGACACGGGTGCGATGTCTAGCAGCAGCAGCTCAGAGAGCTTCTCGCTCCTGTCAGATCCAGACTGAACGGCCGCCATCGCCGCCGCGCCGCGGGCCGCTGCCTCGTCAGGGATGACGCTCACTCGGGGCTCGCGGAAATCGATGCGGAAGAAGTCACGTAGCAGCCCCCGGATCGCGGGTATGCGCCCCCCCCCCCCACGAGCACAATGTCGTCGACCTGGCTCCTAGAGACCCGGCCATCGTGCAGCACCTTCTCGACCGGCTCCATGCATCTGCGGAAAAGGTCCGCGTTCAACTCCTCGAAGCGCGCGCGCGTGATGGTGGAGCTGAAGCCGGTGCCCTCCATGAGGGACTCGATCTCGATGCGCGCCTCGGCGCTGCTGCTCAGCGTGCGCTTGGCGCGCTCGCAGGCGGCGCGCAGCCGCCACAGGGCACAGCAGTCCGCGGCCAGGTCCTTGCCGGAGCTGCTACTGAATTCCTTGGCAAAGTGGTCCACCATGCGGCTGTCGAAGTCGTTCCCGCCCACGTGCATGTCGGTGGCTACGGCCTTCACCTCAAATATGCGCTCCCCGATGACAAGAAGGGACACATCGGCGCCCCGCCCCCCAGGTCAAACACGAGCACGTTTTTCTCCCCACCCACCAAGTCCATCCCGTACGTAACGGCTGCCATGGTCGGCGCGCCGTGGAGGTTGAGCACGTCCAGGCCCGCCATGGCGGCAGCGTCCCTCATCGCCTGCCGCTGCGAGCTGTTGAAGCAGGCCGGCATTGTGATGACGGCACCGCTCACCTCCCGCCCCAGGCGCGCCTCAGCCATGCCATTCATTTTGCTCAGCAGCATGCTGCATATCTCCTCTGGTGCGAAGCACTTCTCCTCACCCCCCACGTGCACCTTGATGAGAGGTTTGCCGCCGGGGCCCTCGATCACCTTGAAGGGCCAGTGCTTCCTGTACGAGTGCACCGCGGGGTCGCTGAAACCCCGCCCCATGAGCCGCTGCGCGTCGAACACAGTGTTAGCAGCGTTGGTTGCCACCTGCGCGGCTGCTCTGGCGTCGTCGGCGACGAGACGTTCCGTGGGGGTGAACGCAACGTAGGAAGGTGTTAGGTGGTTGCCGTGCTCGTTCGCGATGATCTCGACCCTGTCGTGCTGCCACACGCCCACGCACATGTACGTGGTGCCCACGCCGATGCCTATGCATGCACCCACCATAGCCGCCATGGCGCCCCCGGGTTCCTGTAAAAAGTTCGAGACCCTCACTGCTACTGTTGCTGCTGCCGTACGTCACGGTGGTGCGCTCGCTTGCTGTACAGCTGTGCGCGTGTTGCCCTGCCACAGCAGCGGTGATCACTGGTACACACCTGATGCATGACCGGGAGCCGTTTCCTGAATGCGGAACAGTTCCCCAGTTCTGCCGACCCCCGTCGACGCGGTGGGGTCGTACTGGCTTTGAGACCTCCGATGCGCCATGGCGTTGCTGCCCGGTTGCGAAAGGCGGTGCCGGACCGAGCTAGAGGTCCGCTGCTGTGGCTGTGATGGACAGGTGGCTATAGCTGGCGGGGGGCGGCTGTCGCATGTGCACCAAACTGCTCAGTGGCACCTGCAGACGAAGCTCCGGGCGCGTTGCAGCAGCGGAAGCGTCGCGGCGTTTGACAGCGGCAGCAGCAGCGGCACTGCGTGGGTTGACACACCAGGTACGGTTGCCCTTGCCGCCTGACGTACTCGTGTAGGGAGCCTGTTGCTGCTGCTGCCGCCGTGTGGCAGCTCAGAGCTGCTCCGTGCTCTTACAGGCGTCGAGAGCCCGTTGCGTTTAGTTGAAGCCGCCGCTGGTGCTGCTGCAGCATCCCTGATGGCTTTGCTGGTTTCTGGAGACATACCCTCCGGCTCGCAGCGGCGGTCGGTCAGCAGCCCTGCCAGCCTAGGCGAACAGCGGCAGCCTGAAGGTGGGCAGTGGTGCTGGGGGCAGCAGCGACACACGCCTCTGTGTACAAAAGCCGACATGATGGCGGTTGTTTATCCTGACACCACACACACGGCCGCTGCTGCAACGCCGGTTGTGGCGAGCGTCGCCTTTTGTACAGAATGGCTGCAACGCACCTGCCACACATCATTGCCCCTTCAGGCAGCAGCAAAGGGAGCAGTAGCTGTCGCTGTTGCTGCTGCGGCAGGGTCAGCAACACAGCCAGCAGCAGAGGCACCTGCTGTGCGAGCTGGCTCCTCTCGCTTTTTGCCGCTCCTCCTGGCTGAGCGAAGGTGTTCGTCAATGCCTGGGGCAGCATGCACTTGCATACTGCAAGGCAGCACGTCTGCCATAAGGTTTTAAATGATAGGTGGGCCCAGCTGGCAGCAGTGCTGAGCCTAGTGCTGGTGGCAGTGCCTTTCCCCAGCTGCAGCAGCTGCTGCCATAAACAAATAGCGCAGCAGGTTGTCAACTAACCAGTGGTGCTGGTGCACCCGCCGGGTTACCATGTGCATCTTACACCACAGCCGCCGACTTGGCTGCATACAATGACCTAACGTCAGCATGTGCCTGCCGGTTGCTCACGGCGCCGCACGGTGCAGGGTATTGCGGAAGGGTGAAGCACGCTGGGCAACGGCACTAGGACAGCAGGGGGGGTGCGTAGGCCTGCTAGGTGCTCAGCAGCTGGCAGCAGTGCTCAGCAGCCGCGCTGACTAGGAGCAGCGAGCGAAGTGGAGAGCCATGGTGGCCCTGACATGCCCAACAAATGGCGTGGTGCCCGAGCTGGCTACCGGCATCACCTACACCGTGCCCACCAGCCTCAACTGCGGTGCGCAGGTGAGCTTCTACTACTTCAATTACTACTTGAAGTTGATCTTGAAGTAGTTGTGTAACTCGCCACAAAGAGAATGTGATGGAGGTCGATTCTACTAGGTGCATGCACACTGTGCCCGACCCGGCACATGCTGGTGCGACTTCAACTGCTACTTGAAGTTGATCTTGAAGTACTGGTGTAACGGGCTTGTGTAATGTGTCGGGCGGCGCTCCTACTAGTAGGTGCACACTCATTGTGCTGGCCAGGCAAATACGGGTGCATCGCGCAGGCTGGAGCATCAGCAACTTCAAGTTGAAGTGCTGCGCTGAGAGAAGTGTGATGGTATGCACTGAAAGGGTCATGGACGAGACAGGTGATCACAAGCCTGTAGATAACTGCTACATATTCATGCATTTTGATATATATATGCATGTGCTCTAGGGGGCTTGTTAGACAGTGCACACACCCCAGGGAGGTATCTGTTAGGGGGGGTCTATGAAAAGCGCCATTTGCGCTGTTGTGTGCCAGGTGTTTGGGCATACGTTGGTCCGTGCATTCCGCCTTGGCATGCAAATAGCTGCCAAGGCTGTTGATGCACATACTTTGAAGTATACTACTAGTAGTGATGGGTCACAGCGTATACCGTATTTTATGCGTTATACAAAATACGGCGTATTCCTACGTATTCTACGCCCAAAAACGCGATGTACGGCGAATTTGCCGTATAAATCATACGCTGTGACCCATCACTAACTACTAGTGGTATGCATGAGTGCATGGGGCAGCAGCACGTGGGTGGGTGGGTGGGTGGGCCCTGTGGGTGGCGCCTAACAGCAGCACAACCACCTTTGACTCCTAGTATTCAACAAGTAGCAGTTCTAATATGACTCCGCATGCCAAAGGTGGAGCCAATGTAGCTTGAGGGGTCACCACGCCACCACTACAGCACCATGACAGCCGCCATGCTGCACGGCCCACATGGTTCAAGTACTTGAAGTACACTACTGTTGACCACACAGTGTAGCCTGTGATGCTAAAACGGCAAGAGCCATACCCCCTCTGCTCCCCAGCATAGGCCACTGTTTCCATCACAGTTCCTCCTTCACAATCTCAGCTGTTCACGGGATGCCGGCTATACTTGAGTGGAAGGTTAGGGTCAGACTGTCTAGACTGTCTTCTCATGGGGGTTGGTGCCGCAGGTGGTCTGCTATATACTTCTTGAAGTATACATACATGTAGTGATGTGCATTTCTAGGTGTCGGTTGTTGCGTCGCCGTGTACAGACTTCAAGATGTTTGGTGCCCCTTGCACGTGCGCATCTATACAGCAGCAGTACCAGCTAATCCAACCCACAGTGGCACACACATGTTGCCTCTCTCTCTGGCGGCGCAGGCACATGCACGTAGTACCAATGTGATGCTATTGTTATTACATACTACTATTATCTACTTCAAGTATGTATATACAAGCTATTATATATGTGCGGTAGTAAGTACTGCTGCACCAAATGCTCTGCGTACCCGCCGTTGTGAATGCTGCTCTGTGGCCTGTCACACACCACTGCACATGCGCACAACACCGCCAAAAAAACAACAACTGGCTCAACCTTACTTTGGACATCGTGAACTCAAATGCTGCTGCTGCTCCACTGCCTGCTGCTGCCGCCGCTGCACCTGCCGCTGTGGCTGCTGTTGCTGCTCCTGCTCTGCTGCTGCCGCTCCTGCTGCTACTGCTGCTGCTGCCTGCCGCTGCTGCCGCTGCCGCTGCTGGTGCTGCTACTCCTGCTGCGCCGCCCGTGCTGCTGCCGCTGCTGCTGCCGCTGCTCCTGCTGCTCCTGCTGCGCTGCCATTGCCGCTGCGGTGGCTACTTCAACTCCAACTTCAACTGCTGCAGGTGACAGTGCTGGTGCGCCAGGGGAACGATGCGGAGGTGACAGCAACAGCTCCCGCAGTCCTCACCATGTACCGCTTCTATGTGGAGGCAGGGGCGTCGCTCACCTTCTCAGGGGAGCAGATGACCCTCACACAGTCGCAAGCACCAGCGGAGCTGCAGGTGTGCTACTTCAAGACTTGAAGATTGTACTTCAGAACTTATACTTCAACTCAGACAAGTTCTCACCTACACGGGGAGCAGATGACCTTCACGCAGTCACAGGACCAGCAGAGCTGCAGGTGTGCTACTTTGCATACTTGAAGTTTGTACTTGCGCACTTGAAGCTTGCAGCCAACGGTGACCAGCTGTCTGTAGGGGACAATGTACAGTACAGCTACAGACATCTAGTGCTGGCATAAGTATACCACGAAGTATACTACACATGCATTCTCGTGCATTCGCACGCCTTTTTCTACAGCACTCCATATGGCGCTGTCTCGGCGCGTGCTTGCACACATGACGACGCCAGGGGTTTGCGAGGCGGGTGCTGGTGTGGGCGGGGAGAGCGCACGGCCTTGCATTGCACCCTGCGGATGACCCGCCCTGGCAGGTCGAGCCCTAGCCTGCCAGCGGCTCAGGCCTGCCCGCAAGCAGGTCAACTTCAGTGCAATTCAGACCCGTAATCAAATAATTCAGACCAGAGCAGTTTTACAGTTCCTCCTAAGTGAATCCCCCCTAGATGGCCTTTTAAAGGAGAATGGACGCCACCCCCTTGTAGCCCTTGAAATTCTGCGTCTGCTGGTTAAATTTTTGTTGAATTTGGACATCATGCTCAGCAGATATGTTGAAGTTTCAAACTTCAACTTCATTTGTCACTTCAACTTCATGAGTGCACAAACTTCAACATATCTGCTGAGCATGTTGTCCAACTTCAACAAAAATGTAACCAGCAGACGCAGAATTTCAAGGGCTACAAGGGGAGGGCGTCCATTTTTCTTTAAAAGGCCATCTAGGGGGGGGTCACTTAGGAGGAACTGTAAAATTGCTCTGGTCTGAATTATTTGATTATGGGTCTGGATTGCACTGAAGTTGCTAAGCACTTTCTGCGTGAAGGTACATACTCCGGGCATGTGCCTTGGCCACACGTGGCCGTGCTGGCAAGCATGACATGGGCTCTTGCACGCCCACGAGTGCACATAGATAAAACTACACACAGAAGCATCCCTAGCCCTTAAGGGTACTCACTGGCGCGTGTAGGGTGTGGGTCACTGGTTCTGACCAAGTGGATAGATCCACACAGGCTTCGGCCTGGCTTTCTGCCCCAGCCACGGGAGTACCTGGGCTCAGTCACCTTTTTGGTTTCTTTCACATGTATACATATCCATGTATAGGCAGCATTACGGCGAATTACAGAAGCTGTGTCTGTGCCTGTGCTGCCTCCGTCCTGATTTGTTTGCAGGCCCAGCAAAGTGCCCAGCTGTCCCTGGGCAGCTCCCTTTACAACGCCGGTACTGTCCTGTTCACTGCGCCAGCGGTCTTCTCCTACAACACCGCAGATGTAAGTTGCTTGATGCTGTGAACATGAACATGAACATGAACATTCAATACGCAGGCTTTCTCCACGTACTTACTGGCATTGGTAAGTAAGTCCTCTTTGAGTTGTGCACCGTCCTGTTCACTGCGCCAGCAGCCTTCTCCTACAATACCACAGATGTAAGGGCGTACTGTGTGTAAGTATGTACGCATGTATGTACGTGCATGTAGATAGATAAACAAGCAAGGAACCGAAAAGACGGTTTTGCAAGCCCAGGGAACGCCTCTGCCCACATGTACTATGTAGTACCGGTATACCTCAAAGTATATATACACCTAAAAGTACGTCATAAAGGCAATTGTTTTTGCGTCTGCTGTCGGCAACCATCGTCACTGCCCGTGTGTTTTGTGTGCAGCAAGCGCACATGATGCGCCGCAACATACTGCAACAATTAGAATTGCTTAAGAGAGTGGACCTGCTCGCCCCTTGCGCAAACCCAGCAGTACCGTCGCCACCACCCACTCCTCACACCTGTGATGACTGGTTGCCCTGCCTTGGTTGCATCATCAGCACCGTGTACACCCGTCTGCGACCGACCTATGACTTTCAGCAGCATGCCACGTTCGATTTTACAATTTGCTGTGTTGCCGCTGCTGCCACCCTTACCCACTGTAGCTCCCGCCCCCCTCCCCTGGGTTGGGCAAATACATGAATCTCATTATTGTCCATGTGGCAAATTCATGAATTTCATGAACACCCACGTGGCGCGGCCCATGGGATGGCCTGTCAGATATGATTTGCTGTCGCCAAACATTTTCTGCTGTTGCCACGTCTGCCACCTTTGCCGGCTGTTGTGTTCCTTTCCCCCGGGGTTGGGCAAACCCATGACTTTTATGATGCCGAATTCATGAATTTCTTGTACCTTCATGTGACGCGGCCCCTGCAACGGCCTGGCACTGACTTCTGATGGCGATAGAATGTGAGTGAAGGCTGGCAATCACTGGCTTGTGCGGCGCGTGCGGTGCCTGCACGTGTTACTACTGCGATTCAAAAATAGTGCTTTTGTTACATCGGCAGAACGACCAACAACTGCGCCAACAATCAAATGCCCAGTACAATGTGAAAGAAACCAAAAAGGTGACAATGTGTGAGGCGGCGCATGCAAATCAAAGAAAACCGGCATAACACACTTCTGTAGAAGTGGTACTGATCTGTGACTGGGATTTCTAGGTATTCAGCGCCAATTAAACACCTGAATGCCCAGCAGCACGGGTGAGGTGGCGAACGCACATGTGCACCAGGGCAAACCGCATGTGCAACACACACTATTGTAGTACACCGTAGTGGTGCATGAAAATGCTTCTGGTGTGTGTGTGACACAGTCGCATTTTTGCCGCACACACCACACGGGGGGGGGCACCACAACGGGAGCCAGGTCAAGAGGCGAGCAGGGCGTCCGAGTGGACAGGCCGGCCCGCCATAGGATATACCGCCATCTGGAGTCCCTGCATCACATATTGTTGCCACATGCTCATAGTACTATGTAGTAGTGTGCACAGTACATTGTTTTCATGCCTGGCTGGGAGGATTGCAAATATTGCCAGTGCGCATGCTCCATAATTCATCGTCAGACCCGAGCAACCACATGAAAGTGAGAGTGTATTAAAAAATAAGGATTCATAATACCATATATATATATATATATGTTTTCGTGCAAACCTGTCGGCGTGTTGCCTGTCACAGGGTGGCGCCATATACAGCGTTGCTGCGTCCACCAGCAGGGTGGTGCCATGTACAGCGTTGCTGCGTCCACCAGCACATGCAACTGTGAAAGAAACCTAAAAGGCTGCGAAGCCCAGATACTGCCGTGGCTGGGGCCCAATGCCAGGCCGAAGCCTGTGGGGTGATTTGTCCACCTGATGAAAGCACCTGACAGCCCCCACACCTACACGCGCCGGTCAGTGTCCTTGAGGGCAACTGTGTGTCTAACAGAAATGAGATTGACTTAAAAAAAACAAATGAAAATTAATATTTTTTTGTGCAACCCTATGGGCGTGCTGCCTGTCACACGGGGGCGCCATATACAGCGTGGCCGAATCCACGAGCACATGCAACTGTGTATGTGACAAAAATGAGAATGACATGAAACATGCATTAAAAATACTTTTATTTTTCTCGCAACCCTGTTTGCGTGCTGCCTGTCACAGGGTGGTGCCATATACAGCGCGCCCGAATCCAGCAGCACATTCAACGATGCCGTCTCCTTCATAGGCAACATTGCTAATGCGGTAAGTAATGTACTGTCAGTACTGCCTGGGACATGGGGTTGTAATCTACTTCTTGAAGTACTTCTTGAAGTACTTCTTTGGTAGTAGAGTGGTGCTGTGTGGCAACATGCTAGGCTTACACTGTGGCCTTCGTAGGCAACATCGCCAATGTGGTAAGTCATATTCTATATCAAAATAGTGTGTCCTTCATAAGTCATGTTCGATGCGGTGTCCTTCATCCGCCATATCTGATGCCGTGTGCTTCATACTTCAGAAGTAAGTCATGTAACTAACTTACTCATGCAACTAACTCACTCATGTACTCAGGTTCGAATGCCGTGTCCTTCATTTGTCGTGTTCGATGCCGTGCCCTTGATAAGTCATGTTCGATGTAGTGTACTTCAAACTTCGAAGTATGCAAGATTGCCAATCTGGTAAGCCATGTCCTACTAGTACTCCCTGGGACACGGGGCCGCCATTCACCAGAGTAGTGCGATGAGGTGGCAATACGCTAGCCTTCAATTTGAGTACACATGCTGAGCGATGCCATCTTGTTAGCTACTAGCAGCAACAGTGGACAGCAAGTTAAAACAGCAGCAGTATTACATGTGCCGTGCATGGCTGCAACCACAGCTAGCGGGTACGCTACCCTGTTCTGCTCCCGGTGGCACCTGGCCGGTGTGTCAGCCAAGGCACATACACTTCAACAACACCTTGAAGTAGGTTGTAGCAACGAGTGCCTCGTGGCGGCACCAGCAGCAGTGCAAATTTCACCCATGTTCACCAGCATCAGCATGCTCAGCAGCACTCTGCTACTTGTGCTCAGCAGCACTGCTTGTGGTCAGCAGCACACTGCTACTTGTGCGCTGCCGCAATGCTTGTGCTGAGCAGCACACTACTAGTTGTGCGCAGCAGCACTACTTGTACTACTTGGTGCGCAGCAGCACACACTGTCGTCTGTGCTCAGCAGCACTCTCAGCAGCATGCTGGTGCTAGTGCTCAGCAGCACTTCTTGTGGTCCGCAGCACTCTTGTGCTCAAGATGTTGAGCAGCACCACACTCCTACTTGTGCTCAGCAGCAATGTTGCTTGTCTGTCCTAATGTCTGCCCTGCTTGCGGCTGTTTTGTGGCTGGCATCATCCGCGGTCTGGTGGATGATGCCATGGGGGGGGACGGCGCCTGAACAGGACGTGAGTGCCACATGAACGACGTGACATAGGGTTGCGCGAAAACGTATGGACGTTTTTTTCTTGTCAGAACATGTGCAATAACTGAGTATGCTGGGCCACTTACCATGCAAGAACACCAGGCGTTAACACACACGGCGGCGCCAAGCTGTTATTATCACTATTTGTTTTCAAACATTAGCCATACACTCTATAAATGCTGTGTATACCGCGTAAATGGCTTGCTCATATGCGTTTTCGCGCAACCCTACTGTGACATTGTGACATGTAGTGAATGTGTAGCTGCTGGACCGCATGAGTTCACTACAAGATGCCAGGCACTTCCATCAATCTACAGTGAATTCACTAGGCTCCACGATATGCATGAGGGCATCCACGTGTGTGGTACACTTTCATCTTCACATTTTGCACATTTTTTATTTGTGCCTCCTAGGCACATAGTATGAAGTAATGTAGTACATACTACTAGACGTATGTACACTTTTGACGTATACATTTCCACGCACCAGAGTTCTTGAGGAGCTAATGTAGCCATATGACACTGCAAAGGCCTTGGTCTGTGTGGAATAGCCCCTTCCGAAGGCGCTCCCGCTGTTATGCCCTGTGTTTGCGCATACAGCACGTGTGGCTTTCGTGCCCAGTTGTTACTTTGCCCACGGCAGCGGTAGGCAGCACCCGTGATCACGCACACACCGCATGTGATTATGGCTGTTAAAGTTGAGGTTGTGATCTGTTGAAGTTATGGTGTAGCTGCGGGCACGTCATGTGGCACATGAGCCTTTGCTGTTGTATTACTGAGAAGCATCCCTAGCGCTTAAGAATACTCACCGGCGCGTGTAAGGAGGGTGTGGGCCACTGGTTCTGACCAAGTGGATAGATCACCACACAGGCTTCGGCCTGGCTTTCTGCCCCAGCCACG
>JAULBY010015001.1:0-21497 GCA_032358315.1 Ophiocytium majus
ATTTAGTGAATCTGCTCACGCGCAAGAGCCGCGCAAGATACACGCAAGAGCACTACATCTTAAGCAAGAGCCGCCGTCTTCTCACGCCTCTCTCGACGGCTCTTGGATTCTTTAGAGAACCAATCCCAAAGCCACTCTGGAATATCTTGCATAAATTCATAGTTTATGAGATTATATAGATCCGCGTGCTCTTCCTCATAGACTCCCCATTTCTTCTGAAATTTTTTGAGATCTTTGTTACGGATCAGAGAAGTGCCGCAGATCACTAACTTCTCTAAGCATTCGCGCAGAGTATATTCAAAGTCAGCTTGAACATAATCACTAATATGAACACGCACCATAATCTTATCTATCTTCTGAGGAAGAAAGATAGGATCATCTTTTACTATCGCTTCAAAAGTTTTTAGGAGGCCGTGATCAGAAGGCGAGCTCATCTTATTTACTCTACCGACATTACTACCGTCGCGGCCGTCAATTTTTACCGCGCCCATTATCGTAAGAAAAAACACTGCTAAGAGTAGATGAGAACGTGCGAGGTTTGTTTGCAATCTTGCCCGATCAGCGAATTCATTGAATACCCCGAGAATAAAGATGGCCTCTACAAGTGGTGCAATACATGCCGCAAAGAATACTTTAGAATCAAACATAGAGAAAGAAGGCAGCAAAAAAAAATGTCTAATCCAAAGACGTTTGTTGTTCGAGGAGGCTTCAGAAATAAATCTATTGATCCCACGCCGCCCGCGGCCCCTGCTCCGATTATCTGGACTCCAGATAGTTGCATTAGTTTTGAGTAGCCTTCTTATACCAATGGCCCTTATACTTGCAGCCAGAGTCGCAGCACTCGTGGTAATCATAATCATCCTCATCTCCAGGACACTCCTCATCAACGCCAGGGCAGTCCTCTGTTGCATGATCGCCTCCGCCCTCGCCGCAGTGGCCGCAGACAACGAAGCCATCTCCATCTCCATCTCCGCAGCGATAACACACCCACCGCGCCGATATCTTAAGGCAATCCTCACAAGTTAGTAGCCCACAGTCTTGGCAGCAAATACTGTATTCCTTATCTTGCTTCTCTTGGCATACGCCACACTCGTGGCACTCTGCCTCTACCTCGACAACGCGAGCACGAGCCTCTACGCTTGTCTTCAAGCGATAGCGCATCTGCCGAGCAACAGCGCACACTGTAGAGCGCCAGAAGTAATACACTGCATCTGTGTCGCTCGCCTCGCGGATGTAGTAATCGCTAGGCATTCTTACTTAGTTATTTTAAGGGTAAAGTCTATGTAGCCGTCGGCGCCGTCAATTTTTTTCGCCCCCTTAACGGGTGTGGCAGGCCCTCTTTCCGCGTGATCTTCTTCTCGCCTCGATAGAAGAACCACTTGCCATCTTCCTCTCGCACAGATGCTGGTGGAAGAGTAACCTCTTCGCGCTTGTTCTTGTATTGATAATACACAAGACTGTAGCGATCACCCACAAACGGCTCGACAGAGTGCAGCACCTTCCCAAAGTCTGTCTTAATCGGATTACAAAAGATATCGTGAGTTCCTGAGAGGTCACCCTCATAGATCTTCAGCTCTCCACCTGTATAGTCCCCAAAGGCAATCAAGAAGGATTCTCCAACATTGTTCTTATCTCTGTGAGGAGCAGCAGCATAGTTCTGATTCACTGTGATCGCATTATAAGAGATATCTACATACTCTTCTCCAAAGTTCAAGAGCAACTTATACAGATAAGGGCGCATCCAATTTTGTCTGCTGTAATCTGCTGGCAGACACCGCCTCCCGACGACTCCAAAGGCTTGAGAGCGGCCATGTCCCGATCTGTTGCGGTATTTGTTTGTCTCAATTGGTTGTCGCTCTAACTCCTTCTGTATCTCCTCAAGTTCTTCAATCATAAGTTTAAGTTAGATAAAAATCTTAGCAGGTTCCAGATGCACATCGCGATCCCATCCTACCAGCGGCCCGAGAAGCTCAGAGATACAACACTAAAGTATCTGGCTTCTGAGGGAATAGATCCTCAGATGATCACTGTCTTTATGGCTAGCGAGGAAGAAAAGACAAAGTATCAGACAATCCTTGTCCCGGGCTCGTATGGCCAGCTGGTCGTAGGAGTCCCAAACCTCTCAGCACAAAGACAGTTCATCCGAGATTATTATCCCGAGGATGCAGATGTCTTATCTTTCGATGATGATATCAAGAAGATTAAGATGCTAACACCTCGCCCTCTTCTTGAGATTGCTGAGAAGATGTTCCAGATGAGCCGAGAAGAGCTATGCACTCTGTGGGGTATCTACCCTGTCAATAACCTCTTCTTCTGCAAAGAAAGAGTGATTAAAGGCAAAGCCTATATTATCGGCTGCTGCTATGGTTTTATAAACAAGAAAGGCGACTGTTCTTTCCCTTCTGTATCTGGCGCTGAAGATATGTGGCTGTCTCTTAAAAGAGCCCAGTTAGATGGCGCTGTTCTACGCTATGAAGGGATATGTCCAGACACTGTCTATTATGCCAAGGGCGGCCTCTCTGAATACAGGAAGACAACTGATATAGAGAAGCTCGACAAAGAGAAAGTGGTTGCAGAGTTTCCTGATGAGTGCGAGATGAAGCTGAAGCGCAATGGGCACTGGGAAGTCCATTACAAGACAAAGGCTTTCAAGAAATTGTCTTTAATGTAATGAGAGTTGCCCCTGATCGCGCGGCGGCCATCTCAGAATAAGAGGATCCGCTGCTCGCAATAATTGTCTTGCCCTTCTGCATCATCAGCCACTCGACCACGCCCATCCTCTGCTGCTGCGGCTCATCACGGCCAAGATTAACTAGGCAACTCTTCACATTCTCATACTCTAAACAGAGCTCCTTCTTCACATTCATCTCATCTGAAAATAACATAAACGTAGCAGAGGACCCATGAACCGAATCAAGATATTCCTTGAAAAGAGAAAGGGGAGAGGCGGCAAGACAGTTTTTATGATCCGTGCCTCTGAAATGGATAACATTCCAAGAACTCTTGGCACTATACAGGCTCCAGCGAGCGGATGCCTCGATCTCAAGATTCTTATTAAAACGAAGGGCCCGCAAGAGTATCAGGCCTCTAGTCTTAAAGGTCTCCTTGTGAAAGGCGGAATAGCTTTCAATCTTTCTATTCCCTGCAAGTAAGACAGCAGCTGCTCTTTCCTCGCTCTGGACTCCAACAGCTCCGCTCAGATAAGAAGTAGAACAGCCCGCGAACCGGGGTATAGATTTGAGATCAATCAACTCTTCCATAGAACAAGCCATGTGGCCAGGCTCTACGGGCCAGTAGATCATAAGGTGTTCATCTAAGTCCTCTGCCCACAGCACTGCCGAGATGATTCCCCGAAGCCGATTGCAGAAGCCTCCTTGTGCCCTAAGATGGATCATTAATTTAAGACAAGAAATAAGAATGGACAGTTATGCCTCGGGTGGTATCGGGGCTGCTCTCGTGGTTGCTCTCGGCGTTGCCTACAGGATATATACTGCAGTCAATCATCGGCGCGTTCGTTCTACGTGTTGCAATCAGGAGTTCAGCGCCTCTATAGACGTAGAGGATACAACCCCCGCGGAAAAACCTCCCAGAATTAATCCTATGCCCCCGGTAGAATGCCCCGCTACTCACCCCGTCCCAACCTGAATACGTTCGAGGAGTTTCTTACAGAGATAAAGAAGGAATCTGAATACACCCAGCGCTACTTCTATGCACAGATCAAGTTTGCTGAGAAGGAACGTGATCGTCTGAATGCAAAGAAGAGAAGGGCTTACCAGCGCCAGAAGGAGGTGGCGAACGCACCTCCGGCCGAGGTATCCCCCGGCCCGTAAAATTGCCAGGATTTTTTTGTTTGCACTTGGTAGGCAATGAGCTTTAACACAAGACAATTCTGTTTAGATAACAAGATTGTGTCGTTTAGTCTGGGAATCACGTGGGATGGCAAGAAGAAACTGGATACGGGATCGTGGGGAGAACTCACCGCAGAGACCTTTTCTAAGCATCATAACAACAAGAATGGATTTGCGATCGTGATGGGTATCAATAATCTGTTTGTGATCGACTGCGATATTGCTAAAGCAGCAGGGACATTCCCTTCTTCTCTGCTGGAGGCAATGGACTCGTGTTGCAAGGCTGTCGTTAAGACTCCCAACGGCCTTCATTACTATTTCAGAGGCGGCGGTGAAGGGATCAGCTCGTGGTGGAAGGGAGAGCGAGTGCCTTGCCTTGATATCCTAGCGGGCCGCAAAATGGCTCTCGCGCCTCCCTCTCATTATTCAAAAGGCGATGATGTCGTGCAGTATAAATGGCAGAAGGGCGATCTTAGCAATGTTGCAGAGATGCCAGCCGATGTCATGGCCCTGTTCGCTGCTCCCTCCGCAGCAGTAGAGGCTACACCCTTTGTCTCAACAGAGGCAATCGCAGAGGCTACTATGCGGAAAGTGCTCGAGGGGATATCGCCTCTGCGGTGGAAGACTTACAAGGATTGGCTGGATATTGGTATAATTTTGAAGAACGAGGGTTTCCCTCTTTCTTTGTGGGAAGAGTATTCGCGATCAATTGGAAATTATTCCTCGACAGGATGCACAGACAAATGGAGAGGATTCAAAGAAACCGACAAAGGGATGCGGATTGGATCGCTCTATAAGATGCTGAAAGAGGACAATAAGGAACTATTCAATGAGATTTGCGCTGATCGTATTTCCTTCTATAACCGTCTCGCCAAAGCTCAGAGCCATGCAGTTATAGCTGAAACTTTCTTCAGTCTGAACCCCAACAAGTATATCTATTCTCCTGAGATGGGTTGGTTTGTTCTGAGTCCTCACAATACATATTACAATACAGAGAAAGAACCTCTTATCTGGCGAACATCTGTTAAAGATAGCCTCACCCCTTTTATCGACGAGGCCAGGGATTATTTCAGAGGAAAGCGTATTGCGGAGACAGATGAAGATAAGCAAAAGGTATATGCTAATGTTATAAAGAATCTCTATAAAGTAGAGGCAAACTTGGGCAACGCCGGATTTACAAGCGGTGTTCTTGCTTGGCTCAAAGAGTATTACTGCGATACAGGGATCTTTGAAAAGATGGATAAGAATAGAAACTTATTCTCTTTTAACAATAAGATATATGATTGCACGACGTGCGAATATCGTCCTATTGAGCCTACAGACTATATTTCCATCACCGCAGGATATGATGCACCACCTCTTGATACTCCCGTTCATCCTGTTCTACAGAAGTTCTTGAGTTCGCTCTTTGAGAATGAGAGCAAGTTACAATATGTGCTCTCAGTATTAGCCTACTCGCTCTGGGGTGTGAATAAGTTTCAAGAGTTCTACATATTACAAGGAGATAATGGAGGCAATGGGAAGTCGCTCTTAATGCTTCTAATGATGCTTTGCTGTGGGAAATATTTCGCCTCTCTTCCTTCAGCATATATCACAGACACAGAGGACAAAAGGAGCGCCCCCAAACCTGAGCTGGCAGCTGCGGTAAATGCAAGAATAGTTTCTATTGCAGAGCCAGATCACACTAAGCCAATTCAAGAGAAGTTTCTTAAAGAGAACTCTGGAGGTGATCCACAAGAGGTTCGTAAATTGCATCTTAACTCCTTTCAGTTTATCGCGCAATTCACAATCTTTATTCTTGCAAATATGTTGAAGTTTGCTAAGCCAGGTGGAGCAATTTCTCGTAGGCTGCGCTACATCAAGTTTCCTTTCGACTTTCGCCCTGAACAGCTACATAACTCTGATAATGAGAATAGTCGTCTGGCTGATCCAGAAATGGAAGAACAGTTAAAGAACAATACAGAGATTCGTGATTCGTTTATTGCTTTGCTCTTACGCACTTTTCGGGACAGTGTAAAGGGTAAGAAGGAACTCACTATGCCCCCTATTGTAAAAGAGGAGACTGAAGCCTTCTTTAACAACCAGGTCCCTATTGCTGGGTGGCTCTTGAAGCACTATAGGAGGAATGGAAACATTACAACTGATAAGTTCTCTGCTACAGATCTAGCTACTGCATATCAAGAGGATACAGGTGATTCTATGCCTGCTAAGATGATGGGAATATATCTCTCTGCTCTTGGAGTTGCTAAGAGAGGAGTAAAGGGAATAGATACTTACAGAGGATTAGTTAGATTAGAAGAAATAGAGGAGGTAGGTGGTGGTAGGGGGTCAAACCGCTAGAAAAGCTTTCAAGAAAAAAAGGGGAGGGTGAAAAAAAAATTCCTTGGAGGAAAATTAGCGGTTTCACCCCCTACCTCCCCCTACCCCCTTTTTCTCTGAATTCTATAAAAATTACGAACAATTACCATAAATTACCATAATTAGTAAGAGGACCATCTAGGCTTCATGTCCATACTACCGTCAGGATTTGCTAGCTCCGCTGCATTCTCCCACCCTATTTTCCTAAAGAGACCCTGTAGCTCAGGATTCACAGGACTAAACAGAACGGGCCACTTGTCCTCCTTTGCAATCTCCTCAATA
The DNA here is from genome assembly GCA_032358315.1 of Ophiocytium majus. Taxonomy (NCBI): domain Eukaryota; class Xanthophyceae; order Mischococcales; family Ophiocytiaceae; genus Ophiocytium; species Ophiocytium majus. Next base: position 6,489 of record JAULBY010015001.1, read on the forward strand.
CATTTAATGAGTTTAGTAGCATATCCTCTGTGTCTGTGAGTATCGATTGTCCCTATCCGATTGATCGTATGTCCCATTACCAAAGCTCCTGTAATAAGAACTCCATCCTCATGTATAAAGTAAAGAGTGGATGGCTGATATTTGTTCATCATCCCAAAACCCATAAGAGCCTTTCCTTGAACCTCAGGTCCTTTCATTCCTATCGCTGCAGCCACAATAAGAGCAATTTTCTTCGCTTCAATCACAGTCTCCAAGAAGCCCAGCATGTGGAGGCAGTCTTCCTTCTTCATTGAACCCTGCCCTACTGCTCCTCTAAGAATATCTTGCAATGGCACTATTAGTATGTTCTCGCTCATCCTACCGGTCGCCCCACCGGCCGCGCGCTTCAATTTTGGCTACTCGAACCGAACAGAAAACAGAGTGGGGGTATTGTCATTTGCTCTTACAATCTTAAAAACCCTCTCACATTTCTCTGATCCCCTCTTGCGTTTTCTCGTGCAGAGCGAGGTTCCCTCCATTTCTTCCCACATCTTCACACAGTCCTTGCACCATCTATAAAGTAGTCGCTTTGGGAAACCGACTACTTTATTTTCACCACAGATAAGACAAGGTAGCGTCATTTTTTCTTCTCTGTTAAGAAAACAGTATTTAATATTCTAACTTGGGCCTCGGCCTTGGCCTTCGTGGTCTTCTTAGAAGCCAATCTCCCGGTTTCCGTATTTTTCACTTTGTAAGAACCGTCGGGGTTGCGTTGGATCGCGTAAGGCATTTTCTCTCTACATAGTAGAATGAACAAGTGCGAAACTCCTGCTACGGAGAGAATCGTTGAGATGTTAGAGAAGGCGCTCACGGATGAGGAGCTCTATGCCATGATGAAGGATAGCCCTGAGTTCCAGCACCTCCCGAAGCCTGCCTCTTGGTTCAAGAAGTTCGGCCTTGAGCCGATCAAGGCGCGCAATTTCAAAGAGTTCCTGGAGGAGGATGCGTGGATGCAGAGCCGCGCCAAGCCGTATCAGGAGTGGGCCGTCTTCAAGGATCCGCAGCCCGGCGGTGTGAGGCCAGTATTACCGTCGGAGGAAATCCCCGTCACAATCACTTCACGACCTGTTCCGACCTCAGAGCTATGGGGGGTCGAGGATGCAGCCAAAAAGGAGCTAGAGGCCAAAGCGGCTCTTGAAACTGCGGAGGTTCTCGGCGAAGGAGGTGCTGTCGCCCCAAAGTAAATAGTAACTCAAGAAGCCTGCTCTCTTGGGATCCTTAGTGGCCAGATCCTTCTTGTGCCGTGTTCTATATCTCTCACGCTGCTCCTTGTCATGAGTAAGAGTGTAGTCATCCATCCCCTTTGCACCGAAGTGTGTCTGCTTCATTCTTCCATTGTCTTGTAAGAATGTAGCAGTATATTTATGCTTGCCATCTGCGGCAGGCTTCACAGACACGAGCTTCATCTGTTATATAGTGTAAAAATAAGACTCCCCATTTTACAACCAATAAAATACCCAAATAGAGTTCCTAGTATAACTGGAATCATCTAGCAAGAGTAGGTTTTTTTAGCATGCGCGCCAACTCTGCAGCCTGGTCCTTGGCCTCTTTCTTCTGCTTGGATTTCGTTCCAGAGTTCAGAATCTTAATAAGACGCTTGTGCTCGGCGACGAAGTCCTTGAGTTTCATCTAGCTAAGGTCATCATATTTCCGTAGCCCCTCTTCATCGGAGCCTTGAGTTGAGATGCAGCGCTGGGAGTCCCGCGGATGATCGCTGTCCTCTCCTCGACAGATAATTCTCTCCCAGCCTTATCTGTGAATCGGACAGTAGCGGCCACCTCCTTCTCGGTAGGCTCGTGATACTGCCTCTTCGCTAAACCGCTGAGAGCATTCTGGATTGTCATCGGCGCAACAGGGGTCGGCTTCATCAGCTCTGCCTTAAGATGCTCCTTGCGCTTCTCATCCATCGCGGCAGTCACCTCCTCCTTGCTGTAGCCCTGGGTCATCAGATGCTCAACCTTCTTGTCATAGAGGTCTTGTTTCATTGTGTCGCGGTAAGAGGAGACAGCATCATACACCTCATCGCGCACCTCAGAGGGAGCAGCCTTGGCAAGAGCGCCCTGATCCGCCATTATCCCAGATAAGGCCAGCTCGAAGCCGTTGAGAAGACGCGGGGGCATGATGATCCCTCCCGCAGGTGTGATCGTCTCATTCTGCAGAGAGTAATTCACCGTAGGGACGAAGTCGGGGCCCCTATAGACACAGGGCAGCTCGGGGCCAACAATAAAGGGCTTACGTCTCCGTGTTCCATTGGGGTTGTTGTATTGAACCTTCTCAAAGGTTCCCTCGAGGAAGAGTCCCTCGGTTTGGAATGCCGTATTCACTACATTCTGGGTTGAGGGGCCATTTGCAGGATTGTAGAGCGGTGCGACTTTGATGGGCTGCCCCGTGAGCCTTGCGATTAAGACATCATCCTTCATTGTGTTCTAAACCTAAATAACATTTTAACGGAAGAAGATGCTATCCAGAAGAGCATTTCCACTGATTTTCTGAGGGACTTGGACTATCTTCTCTCGGATAGTTTCAATAGGAACAGCCACGGGATGCGGGACAAGTCTATCAACAGGAACTTCCTTATAGACTGTTTTGGGTAGAATACCGATCAGATCAGCTCTGAAGGCCTCTAGATCTCGCATGGTCACATACTGGGTCACGGGCGGCCGCTTCTTCGCGTATTTAGATTCGGAGGCGATCTTGAGCTTCTCTTGCTTCCTTGCCTCCTTGGCCTCGTCTGTCTCGCGCTCGAGTGTTTCTCTGCGCATCTCGCGCGTCTTCTTCAGACCCTCGAACATCTTTGCCATCGCTTCCTTCTTCTTGTCTGAGAGAACCTTCTTCACTTTAGGGGGCGGATCAGTTGCAACCTCTTGTCCATCAACTGGCGTCACCTCTAGGGCAGCAGGGGTGGCAGCAGGTGCCGTGGCAGCAGGGGCGGCAGCAGAGGCGGCAGCAGGGGCGGCGGCGGCAGTAGTCTTTGTCATCTACGATAGCATGGTAATTTTATCGTAATGATCCGCCTCAGTTAAGAGCAGATTAAATAATTTACACTTGCGGGTGGGCCTGCTCCAGCCAACGAGACGAGCACAGTGAATGAGCCATTTGAGACAGCATTAATAGCAGGCATGTTTGTTCCTGCAACGCCTGGTGAAACCGGAGCAATGAGAATAATAGATGTAGATTTCACATTGGAGTTAGTAATCGTCGTGTTGCTGCCCGTAAGAGCAGAGTTCCCAATAAACCCAGAAGGGAGACCTGCGGACGTGAGGGACGCGCCAGCGCCGAGCCAAGACTGATAGACACCTGTGGCGGACATTTCTACTTAGGGAGATTTTATTCTATTCACTCTTTACAACCATTGTTGAAAGCATCGCGGCCAACTCGGCCTTATGAACGACCATCGTGGAAACATGAACAGCCAAAATCGTAGTATAGGCAGCCTTAATCTCAGGTGTTGGGGCAAGCTCGACTGATCGGGTGTATTCATCTATCTTGTGCTGGGTGCATTGAACCATATACGCCTTGCGTGATAAATCCATTCTACATAGACCAACTATTTTATGCGATAAGAATTCCCCTCCAATACAAGTGATTGGCAGCATCCACCGTTAGAATACCAACTCCTCCTGTGGTGCTATCTGTTATACTAACACCACCATACCCGTGTAAATCTACGGTTAAGCCAGTGCATTTCATCATAAATTGAGTGGCTGAGTTCATAAACAAACGGTCGCCGCTCTGGAAGTTCATACCGTAGCCAGCCGTTCCGTAGTTTGTAAAATACATTGCTTGATAAGAGTTTGCGTAGAAGTTATTACCTCCAAAGTTGAAGTTGCCAGGAGCATTGCCACCTATGTCTGTATGCGGGTCAAAATACATATCTTGGGTTCTTGATTGGACAAATACATAGGTATCTCCTATTAAGTTCAGAGAAGCACCAGAGCCTGCTTGATTTTTGATCGTGAAATCTCCAGAGTTTGATGAGTTGATAGTTAAAGCACTACCATTTATTGCGTATGTTCCCATATTCAGAGCAGAGGTGGCTGTCCCCACCCACGAGCCGCCACCACCACCTACAGCTGCACCATTCAACGAGGACACTTTTACATCACCAGTGAAAACCGCACGAGGGGCGACAGTGATGCTACTTAATGCCGTCATTGTAATTGCTCGGTTCGCAACAAGCGATAAATTATTCAGAGGGTTGCCTGATATAGTTGATGTGAAAAGAGTTGTAAAGGTGCTTGTCACTGTGCCACTACCATTCGTATAGGCTACTCCATTTATCGAGGAGAGGTCCGTAATAGCCTTCGCAGAAATAGACGACACTGTGAGGGCAGATGGGATACTTGCCGCGGGTGGATACGCCGCGCCATTAATAGAAGACATATTAACAATAGATGAAATAGAAGCGTATCTTGTATTGATCGTTGAGGCAGTCAGACTCTTCTTAAAATCTGCAGTCCCGCTGAAATTTGTATTTGAAGCTCCCACATTGAACTGTGGTGTTGAAAAACTGATTATAGGACTTTGAATATCTGTTAAAGTAGAGCAATAGAGCGTGATATTTGAGCCGGACGCTATTAATGCTGTATTGGCAGCGACTAAGGCTGCATTGCCTTTTGAAATCACATTTATCTCGGATGATGCTATAATTGCAATGTTTCCAATATCTAAAAAAGTTGGCACTGTTACATTACTACCTGCTAATATCCACCAGTTCTTCGCGACTGCGATCGTCGAGGTGGCCATATCTAATTAGCACCCAATGTTTTTGGAAAGAAGATTCCCGTCACATACCATTTCGTATGTAAGGCTGGAGGAGGCCCAATAACTCCTGGCAAAGCCATCGCTCTACAGTTTGCGAACCAGTTTCCTGATCCATTCACGGCTGGTGTTACATAGCACCCAGTGAGTGTAAGATTGTATGCATCCAGAGTGCCATCAAATCCTGCGAGCGAAAACACGGCATCGTAGCATGCATATTCAAAACCACCTGTGGGACTATCAGAGTTGGTGAAGTTGGCCACACCAGTCGTGTTTGCGTAGAGGATGCCTGTGCTGTCCCAGAAGTCGCCGCCGCCTGTATCAACTGTGATACAGCGCATGCGTCTATTTACAAACGTTGTTGCGGTTGATACCACGTTAGTGTAGAGGTATCCTTGCAGATTCATCGTGCTTGTGGTAATATTTGTCTGCGTTGTTGATAGATTAATTGTATCAGTAGATTTAATATTTGTTGTGGTTGTTGATATACTAACCAAAGATGTTGCGGTGTTAATTGCATTCGTTGTCATGTTGATCGCATCAGAAGAGTTGATATTTGTGATGCCTGCCAGAATATTAATAACTCCAGGGGGTATGGCTGTGTAGGTGAATGTTAAAGAGCCATTCTTGGTGGCAATAGCCCCTCCTCCCGACACAGTGATAACCGTGCCTGTTAGATTTGCTACATACGAAGAGCCACCGCCGCCTCCTCCAGAAGATGAGGCGTCTGCGATTGAGTAGCCACCGCCGCCGCCGCCAAAATAGCCGCCACCGCCACCACCGCACTGATAAGAAGGTATGCCACCTTGATTTCCTGAACCAGGCGCACCGAACTCGGCAGCAGTATTGAAACCTTGTCCGCCTGCCCCTACAGCGGTTTGTGTTCCTGCACCTCCTCCTGTTGGACCAGCAGCACTTCCAGAGTGGTCTGTGCCCTGTCCGTTGTCTCCAGTAGTTCCACCACCATTACCAGCGTTATTATCGCCAAAGGCACTTATTGCTGCGCCGCCGCCACCGCCTGCTGCTGTAACAACATCTGCTCCTCCTCTGCGAATAGCAGTGCGACCTCCTCCATTTGTTCCATTCTGTCCCGTTCCATTACCTGCTGCTCCGCCGCCATAGAGTGTAGTCGCTGATGGAGTATTTCCACCGCCAGCACCCACCATAATGGTGAGAGTTTCGCCTGGTGTCACAGCGAGAGTTCCTGATACAGAACCACCCTTGCCTGGTGTAGAGTATGTGCCACTTGTATTCGCACCACCGCCTGCTCCATACATAGTCGTGATTTCAATTGAATAGACCCCTGCGGGCACAGTAAAAGTCTGGTCTGCTCCCGTGTAAGCATAGCTCACAGTAGTAGGTGGAGGGCTCGTCGAGGCTGCCTGAATATTGAGTCCTGTTGTGCTTATGGACATCGTTGGGTTGCCATTGATTAGAGGGACTGTCAAGTTTGCAATAGTCGTATTTGCTACAGTCACAGTGGTTGCCAAGAAGTTCGTGGCCTGAAAGTTCAGAGTGCTGATAGAAGGCGAATCAAGATGAGTCTGATTCTTAACAATCGGTGTATTAAGATTTATAGAGGTGCCAGATGCTATAGTGGTAACAGGTGCGGTAATGTAGGCAGATGTCCCCGCGGTTACAATTGTGCTGAAACCTGTGGTAGTATTCAACTGATTTGCAGCAAGTAAATTAATGGTAGAACCCCATTGGTTCAAGCTCGTCCCTGTAGAGATGTTAATGGTTGAAAAGTTAAGCAGATTGAGAGCCTGCGTTCCATTATTAAAACCTGTGATCGTGCTTGTAAAGATTGTAGAAGTGTAGAGGTTGTCAAAGTTCTCTGAAAATTTATTAAAGACAATATCATCTACAGTAAGAGATGAGATATAGCCTGTCTTTGAGATGTTCAGATTTGAACTATTCACATTAGAGAAGTTATTGATTGATCCAGTTCCAGCCCCATCTATAAAAGGCGTGTTCTGCATGTAGATGGATTTCACATTGCTCATCAGAACATCTCTGGCTGGCATCCCAATGGGAGTTGTTATAAAGATACTCAGATTGCTATATTGCCCGCTAGTGAAATTACCATAGTTTGTAATATTATCCACATAGAGGGTGTTCTGGATACTGGTTCCAGCCGCGCCATAGAGGTAGTTTGTTCCAGCGAAGGTGGGAACTATGGTAGGTGGCGACCCTGCTGTAATCGTATTTGCGACTGCTCCATAGATATTGTTAGTTCCAATAATGGCTGTAATCGGCGAAATAGGACCTGCATACATCAAGTTCGCACCCGCAGACAACTTAACAAGACCTGGAACTGTCCCATACGAATACGCGGTGAGGTCTATTTCACCGTTTGCGAATAAGGCAGATGTCACCTCTGCAGGAGGCGATGGTGTTAGACCCTGTCTGGCCACAAGACTCACGAGACCTCCACGAGGGATGTAGCCTATCGGTGTGCCAGGGGTTATTAGACCATAGTTCCCCTTTGCTTCTACAGTAACTTGTGAAACGGTCACGGCAGGGTTAAGAGGTGTAGCGACATCTGCAGTAATATTTACAATACCGCCAAGGCCTCCTTTTCCACTAATACTCACAGTGCCATAACTCGCATAATCTGCTATAGCACTTCCCACATCTGCGGTCTCTGTGATGCTGAATTTGCCGCCCACTGTCAGATTTGTGTTGTAGATATTGCCTGTCACATTACCTGTTAGATTGCCCGAGACATTGCCCGAGACATTGCCTGTCAGATTGCCAGTGATGCTTGTAAAGTTACCTGTAGTGGCCCCGATCGTGCCGACGCTTGTGATATTGTTATTATTCATGTTGAGCGCACCTGTGAGACTTGTCGCGCCTGCATTCAGAGTGTCTGCGGTTGCCGCGCCTGCCTTGAGAGCGCCTGTAGATACGTAGATAGATGAAAGCGAGTTTGCTCTGATGTCGCTTGCTGTGAGAGCGCCTGTAGATACGTATATAGATGAAAGCGAGTTTGCTCTGATGTCACTTGCTTGTATCACGCCTGTTGAGACGTTGATGGTGGATAAGGAACGAACAGCAATAAGATTATTGCCGCTCAGATCTACAATGCCACCAGGTAGATTATTCTGTGAGTTGTATGTTTCCACTACAACTCTGTTTCCAGCGTAGAGATTTAGGTTAGAAGAGCCCGCTACTGTAAGATTTCCAGCCAGAGCCTGAAACGAACCCTTGCCGCATAAAATATTTGTCTCATTTGCAGTTGTTCTGCCTGTATCTGGGTCTCTGTTATCTATAAGCATTTGTCCGTTATTCAGGAACTGTCCAACATTTGTTGCTCTTAGTGTGAGATTGCTGGCATTGATGTTGATGTTGCCGAATGAAGAGACGGTTATGTTTGCAGTATTAAGAATGTTGATTCTCTGTGTGCCATTATAGAATCCTGTGATCGTGCTCACATAGAGAGTAGAAATATTTGCGGCATCAAAATTACTATCTCCTTCATTTGCTAATCCCGCTGATGTTGAGAGTAACTGTCGGGTAGTTGCAAGACTTTGATTACCAGCCCAGAGTGCTCCACCAAGTGATGGTTGAGGAGACCACATTCTTATTCTTATTTAGGAAATAATTTAAGAATCTTTATAGATAAGGGGGGAGGCCATAATCGATCGCAAATTCGATATTCACATTTGCAGAGAGAGGTAGGGTGAAGGGTTGGTTATTGTCGTCACGCATCTCGATATTAACAGCATATATCTCATCTGGAACAGGGTGGGCCTCGCCTCCGTTGTAAGAGCCAATAAACTGGATCACGCCGAATGAAGGGACATCCACATTGATCACGGCGATTAGATTCTTGCGCCCATAGTTTGCCAGACCCTGGTTTCCAACAAGCGTTGAATACAGATAGATATTCTGGGTATAGACTAAGCAAGGATAAGAGTCGTGGGGGACGACTCCAGTTGAGCCAGTAATCTTTGCTACGCCTGTAAGATTGGCAATCTTGTTGGAAACAGCGGCTCCAAAACTCAGAGGAGGCGTGCAGATGCCAGAAAGGGCATATCCTAGTCTCATGTTGAGAGTTGTGCCAAGAACATAGGGCTGCTGTGATACAGTTGTGTTAAAGTTGTATGTCATGATGTTGAGTGATACTTGAGAGGCTTGAACAATAGGGTCTAGGAAGCCAGCGTTTGCATAATACTTGCCTACTCCATTGCCATACCACTGAATATGCTTTCTTGTTGAGTCGTAAGAAAAAGTAACTCCCCCAGAGACCCAGAGTGTATTGTAGGTTACATCGTCTCCACCAGCGGAAGCAGCTAAGTTGAGTTGAGTAACAAGAGCAGCGGGGTCAGTAAAATTAATATTTTTTTTGTAAGCGGTAAAGCCAGCAGGAGGCTCATATAAGTCGGGGTAAAGGCGGACAGCCTTGAGGTGCGTGCTATTCGGAACGGTCGTAGCATCAGGAAGTTCATAATAATAGAAGACGAGTTGGTAATCTGGGATCTGTATTTGCACGTTCGGAATGGTGGCACGGAGTAAGTGTAGTTGCTTGGCATTCAAGATGGCTACGCCCAGATTGTTATTGAAACTAGAATATGAGTTCGCTGATCCTCGAGTCGGATCGGCGAAGGCATCCAGAGAAAAACGATCAGGAGTATTCAGCGTATTCAGACGTGAAAGGGACATTCTATTTAGACAAACTATTTTAATATGTTAGCGCCAACTCTAAAGAAACAATCGCAGAGTTGGGAATTGTGTAGGGGGCTCCTGTATCCGTAAGCATCCGAATCTCTATTTCATAGATTTGATCGGATATCTTAGTGAGAGGGCAGTAAAGAGTAGAGTTATAGAAGGTCACGCCAAGATTGGATGCATTCATAGGCACGCAAGCTAAGAGCTGTGTGTTCGTGATGCTGTCGTATGTCGCGCCACCCACAAAGTCTGCGTAGAGGCTCACGGTATTAGTATAGACAAGATCTGCATAAGTATCTGCAGTATAGACTGTTGTGAATTGAGGGCTTGTAATACCTATGAGTCCTGGAGCTGTAACAGGAGCTTCAGATCCTACTGAATCAAACATAATCGGTCGCAGACGATTCAATAGACTTCTTTGAACACCATTTACAGTATTATCTACTATAGCGATAATAGACTTGAAAGCACCATCCCACACAAATCCAAGTCTGAGATTTAGAGTTTTGTATAAGATATAAGGCATACCAGACATAGAAGCACCAACCACAGCTGGGAAATCAAGGCTTCGTGTTACTCCTGAGATTCCTGCACTTAGAATTCTTAGCTGTTCTGCTTTCGTCGCAATATTAGGATCATTAAATCCTGCTATTAGATATCTCCTTGCGCCAATATTTATTGCAGGACTTGTTGCTGTAACGGATGCATTATTGCCAGTCATTCTAAAGCGGTTAATTTGTTCATTGAATGAGAATGTAATGTCTCCAGGAATGAAGAAGTTGCGCATAAGGATTGCACCAGATAAATCTGTTCCTCCATTATTCGTATCATATGCGGGATCGCGCAAAGAGCACTTCTGAAGTTCTGTCAAGGCACTTTGATAGTCACCAAACGTTCTATTGAGGCCATAAGTTGTATATGGATACTGAGCCTGCTTATAAGTCGAGTAATCAAATAACTCTTCTTTGTAATAAGAGGGAAGAAGCCTATTCATATATAGATTACTTGTAGAGGGTTGTTGAATTATTTTTGAGGCATTTGTTGCGGTGATCGTCCCAATAGAAACGGGAGGAGTGTCATAATTATAGACTGTAGCTATATTCGTTCCGTATGCTGCATCTGTAACATTATAATAGCCGCGGAACGCGCCAGAAGCAGCATTTATAGTTCCAAGATTAAAATCAATTGTATCTGTTACGTTTGTAGTCCATGTAGCAGAAGTGTAAGTGGCCGTGCCTGTTGTCGCATTCACGACTGTAAAAGAATTAGGAGGATTTACTTGAAAAACACTAAAAGTTCCACTGTATCCTGCAGGGGTTATTCCTGAGATAACAACCTGAGATCCTACAGCAAGTCCTGTAATAGAACCAGTAGCATAGGTTACATATCCAACACTTGGTTGTGATGGAAAAGCAAACGTGATACCACTTGTAGTAAGAGGTGTTGTGATAACTCCTGTGGTTGCAAAAGCGGCATTAGAATATCCAACAACTCCAGGAATAGATAAAGAGATAGTTCCAGAGTAGCAGAAAGGCAATCTGTAATACCAGAAGGTGCATTCATTATCTGGAATGTTAGTCACTGCATTCGGAATAGATGCGCGCAGCAATTGGATAGATTTTACATCTAGAAAAGGTCTGGCGATCGCAACTCTGAAACTATTAAAAGATTCTTCTTGAATTCCAAACTGTGCTTGAACTGTAGATAAATCACTATCAGAAGAGATATTCACTCGCTCTGGCTGATTCAGAAAAGAGTGGAATGCTGGTTTCTTCTTAGAAGATGAATTCTCTTCAAGATTGCCAAGCAAAGAATCAAGCCTCTCCCAGAAAGTCTCTACTGATCGGATAGGTGCTCTCACCTCTTGGTTGGCAGGCAGCTCTAATTTGTCCGTAAGTGCGTTGATTTCTGTATTTACAGAGGTCACCTGTATTTCATCAGCGGGTTCCATCTAATAGGGATTTATAAATTACCTTAGATGAATTACACTCTTACGCTCCCTGCACTCTCACTGCCCCCGCAGCGGCCTGGATAAAGCGGAGAGCAACTAAGCCGAGGGTGGGGGTCACGGTCACAGCAGGTCCGTTTGTTACGACGCAAACCAGCTGAGAGCCACTGGCTCCACTGAGCGAGATGCCATCGACCGCGAGGGGGTCCGCATCTCCCTTCACGTTCTGGAAGCCATACGCAGGAACGAAAGAATCTGCGTAGTTGAACTTCTGGACACCCTCATAGCCGCTAGAGGCCTGGGCAGCGACAGACGGCGCAGCCGCGTTGGTCGTCTGGGCCCACGTCACGCGGTTGATCACAGATGAGGCCTCATTGAGAGCCGCAGAGCCATACGCTAATGCCGTCATGTTCCAGATGGACGCATCACCCTCCGCGGGGATCTGCGGATAATACATGGAGCCCACGCGCCACTGCACCTTATTTGTCTGGCAGTGGGAGAAGCAAGACTGCGAGGGGAACGCCGTGCTGGCCAGGAGCGAAGTCGTCTGCTGCAGCAGAAAAGTGCGCACAAGGTGGTTCGTCGCGCGTGAGACAACGATCGAGTTCTCAACAAGAGCCGACGCAGAGGCCGCGATCGTGCCTGAACTCGTCATGATGGTGCTCTCGAACGGAAGGACGAGGCCCTGCTCATTCGGATCATTGGCGACGCGGGCAAGGAGGTTCATGTATTCAGGGTGTCCAACCACGATATCATACTCGATATAGACTCCTGCAAGGGAGAAGTCAGCGTCCGTGTTGGCGAGCGTGTTCTGGAACATGATCTCCTGGCGAGAGCCCGTGTAGAGCGTCAGGTTGATCTCACCGAGCACTGAGAGCGGGAGATACTGCTTCATGCGGCCGACACCGCTGATGAGGCCCAGAGGAAGCGAGCGCTGCTCTCCGCCGAGAGGGTTTGCCGTTGTCGCAGCGGCAGTCGTGCGAGCACCGATGGCGGCGCAGTTGCCTGAGACGTCAGCCCACGCGCCAGAGTAAGCCTGGGATGTCGGGAACGTGATCGTTGTGATAACCGGGCCCGTGTTGAGATCGTTGTTGAGGAGCTCAAAGCCGCAGAAGCTGCCACTCGTCTTATACCAAGCCGCAGAGCTAGCAAGCTTCACCTCTGCGTTGGTGCATTTCGCGGCCTGCGCATTGTCCTCGAGCATCTGGCCGTTGAGAGAGATCTGCATACGCGTGAAGGGGTGGCCATCATCCGGAACCTCAGAGCCCGTGCCCGTCGTCTTCATGTTATAGACGATCGCGACTGATGAGGGGTCTAAGAGACCACCCTGGTCTGCAATTACAAACTGCACCTGCTGCGAGCCACCATTAGCGCCAGCAGAGCCGTAAGTCACGCCAGTCTGGGGGGCGGCACGCACGCGGCGTCTAGCCGTTAAGATTGATGAGCGTGTAAGGCCCTGGACTGAGGCAGCGCGGGGAACAACTTCCTCCATCGGGAGACCATGGGCACTCTGCACAAGGGACGTCATTGTATATTTATAAGAAACATTATAAATATCCAAGTATTAAACCATATTTACTTTTGGTCAGAAGCTTCCTCCAGTTTCTGGATACGTTCCTTAGACCTCTCATCATCCGTAGGCTTCTTCGGGCGTTGGATCTGCTTGCCAGTGTATTTCAGAATAGAAGACACGCTCATCCCTGATGTTGATACTACGCTCTTGAAGACAGAAGGATTAGTAAGCGGAGAGGCTTCTTTGCTATTTAGTAATCTCTCAAGGCCGAGATGCATCGCATTCTTTGGCCTATAAGGAGGCTTAGGCATTCTACTATAGATAAACATATTAATCTGAATCAGAAGAACTTGAGGAATCAGAATCAGATCCAGAATCATCTTTTTTAATAACCCTGTCTGAGCCGAGGCTAGCCTCGAGATCGAGGAGCCGCTTGGGTCTTGGGATCGGGGTAGAGAATTGTTCCGTCCATCTTGCATTCAGAGGTCGCCGTGTATCCATCACCATAAAGTTGTATGCCTTCTTCTGCATTATCCGATCATAGATATGTATGAATTCATCTTTAGTCATATCACCCGCGAACTCCTCTGCAATCTTCTCTAACTCAATCCGAGACATCTGGGCCAGGATGATCGTGGTTAGATTATTTCTCACTGTAGGAGTTGAAAAGCCGCTGGAGCGATAGACCTGGCTGCAAAACATCACCGTTGCGTTCGCTTCATGTCTGGATGTTAGGATAAGTTTCTCTAGAGGACTAGCTTTAGTATTTAATCTCTTCATCAGAGCAGCGCCAACAAAATCATCAAAGCAGATAAGAGTATTCATTGGAGGCTTGTTGCGCTCTAACTTCTCGAGCTGATGCGCTCGCAGATCATCTAGATACTTCTCAAAATCCACAGGATCAAACTCTTCCAGAACCAAAGAATTCTTGATCGGCAACTTCTCAAAGATATGCTTTGCATCCAGAGTGCCGATATAAAATAGAGCTTCATCAAATACACTCTTATGCTTGGGGCCGTATGTGAAACCCTTAGTTAGAAGTGTGTAGAGGATAGACGATTTACCAGAGCCACAACGTCCAAGCAAAAGAATATTGGCCGGAATCTTAGGAAGATCCTTGTAGTTAATCTTATCAAGCCGTCTATCCTTCGGCTTCTTTTCTGCAGGCATAACCTCTATGTTAAGCTCCTTAGACATCTCTAATTAAGAGATTAAATTATATACGTTAAGAGTAGCTATATATGTTAAAAAATCTTGGCAGGATGATCTGGAGCCACAGCCGTGATATGAGAGTGTTGAATTATCCCGAAGCAATTATCTACGAAATCTATACGGCAGAGGGGTATCTATATATGAAATACTGCAAAAAGAAGAATGAATACTCTGTTGATAAGATAAGAGATAACATTTGCAATGAACTCTATTACTCTAAAAGTGAATCTTTGCAGCCTGAAACGCCTCGTAATATTCTTTCTTGAGATCGTTAGAGTATTCATCTAATGCGTAGAAGATGGCCGAGTAGTATTGTCTTTTCTCAGCTTGAGAGTTCTCATCTGTGCCTTCGTAGATAGCATTAAGAACATCGATCACATCTTGTGGCGACTCCAGAAGCTTCTGCTTTGTATCTATCCCACTCTTTGCAATACGGTTCAGAAGCTTAACATAAGCTTTTACAGAGTTCTGTGCAAGAGGCTTTCCAGAGTATCTGCTGATCTTAATGTGGGTGAGCTTCTCGAACGGCATCCGGGTATCTAAGTTATCCTGTGAAAATTATTTAATTCAAATTTTGCACGGCGGCTCTTGCTTAAGATGTAGTGCTCTTGCGTGTATCTTGCGCGGCTCTTGCGCGTGAGCAGATTCACTAAATTGAATAAAAGTCTAATAAAAGTCTTTATTAGTGTCGCGGATCTGAAAGGCCATTTTTAGTAAGACCCCACCCTTAGTATTTTTTATTATCGTCGTAAATTACTCTGAATAAATTTATTTACAATAATATTACAGTCTATCTTGAAGCTCTCAGACTCTTGTAAATTTATTCTGAGGGAAAGGAGAATAACTTAAAGTTATTCTCCTT
>JAULBY010015012.1:0-54134 GCA_032358315.1 Ophiocytium majus
AATCAACGGTGGCTCTCAGACTGTTCGTATACTAGAGGATTGCTACGGTCGCTGGGTGCTGGCTGGTCGCTTTGCCGCTGATGCCGCAGTTTCAATTGCTAGTGTATTTAGTTCTGTTCGTGGTTTGAGCACCGCTTTAGACCAAAACACAACAGCGTTTTCCGCTGACTTTGGCGACACATACCCATCAGAGGTCAGAGTTCTTGGGGCTACAGATTTTTCCCGCTGGCGAGATACTCGAACCATTGACTTTGTTTATAAATCCCCAAGTGGAAGACCTTGGAAAAACTTTTTTAACGGAAACAGCACAACTGGCAACGTGTTGATGAGTCAAGTGGCACGTTACGGCTTTGCCATCGCTGGAAGCTATGACGGGTTTGGTCGCTGGAATAACCCACTGGTCACCGAGATTGGTCTTTCAGACGCGGCTTACGACTGTCCTACGGCGGCTTTTACAACAGCTACCGCAAACGCATTTAACTTTAACACTGCTGATGATGCGAAGTTACTAACCATTCACACTGGTGGCATAGCATCGCAGGACGGAAATTCCACAACTGGTTTTGGTCGAGATGATACCGTTATTGGGTTCTTTGATGTTTTTCCCAGCACCTCTAACAACTTTGTCTCAGGCAGAACATTCAGTTCGGCTATCTGGATATTGTTGAAATTAAATTGAGGGAAATATGGAAAACATAACAATTGATTTAAATCAGGAATATTTAATTGCTAGGGTAAGTAAGTACCCGTCGGTTGCTGTTCAACTGGATATGCTTTATTGGGATGCAAAAAACGGAACCAATAAATGGGTGGAAATGATTGACCAAATCAAAACAGAAAACCCAAAACCCAAAACCCCAGACTGAAGGACAGTAATCATGGGACTAAAAGTAACGAATAACGCCTACGCCGTACTGAACGCTAGTATTACTAGCAGTTCAACTACGATTGTTCTTGTAGCAGGACAGGGCGCACGCTTCCCAACGCTAAGTGCAGGTGACTACTTCTACGCCACCTTGATCGACACATCGAACAATCTGGAGATTGTGAAAGTCACTGCACGTAGCACTGACACACTGACAGTTGTACGTGGACAAGACAGCACAACGGCTCGTGCTTACGCAACCAACGACAGGTTTGAACTCCGCCCAACGGCTGTAATGTTTACCGAAACCATTGACAAGGCAGACGCCGCGCTCCCTAAAGCTGGCGGCATTATGACCGGTTCGCTCGAAGTTCAGGCAAGCTGGAGACTAGGGACAAATACCAACGGCACTGGCGGTTCAGCATCTCCCTACTCGGGCGGACTCGGCGGCGGGTTTAACTCGAGCAACAACATCTACTCTATGTATGTACGTGATCGTACGGATACATACTGGAACGACCTTTGGCTAGAGGCAAAAACTATCTCGCTGAAATCCGGCAGCGGTGGATATAACTCGTTGGTTGCAGATACATCTGGGCGTATAGCAATGCCGCAGCAACCGGCGTTTAATGTATGTAATACAGGCTCTGTGAGTGCTAATATATGGACGTACAACACCACAAATTTAAACCGTGGTAGTCATATGAACCTCGGTAATGGTAGGTTTACAGCACCAGTCGCGGGTGTTTATTTCTTTACTTTCGGAACAATTGGTACAACTTCACATGCTGACCAAGATATATACCTCAGCATTAACGGAACATTCTTACAGTCCGCTGGTGCAGCCCGTCCAGATGATTCGGGCGCATGGGCGTCTATGAGTCCCGGAACTGGGGTTATTAACCTAAGCGTAGGGGATTATGTGCAGGTGTATTCATCACAAACTAACGCTTATAGTGACGGCAACTGCTGGCTCCATTTCAGAGGTTTTTTCATAGGATAAGACATGACAACATACACAATCACACTCACTGAAGCCGAGGACAAAGCTCTTTCGTATGCGGCTTTGTCTCAAGACGACTGGGTTCAAAATGCAGTTCACGACCGTTGCCGGATTGCTATCGAGGAAATCGTAACTCTTACAGTGCAGAAATGCCTTGAGACCAATACACAGATTCCCGGCAGCAAAGATGCGATGGTCACTCTAGCTTTTGAACAGGGTTGGGTTAAAACTGCTGCACAGCGTAACGCTGAAGCAGAAGCAGAATTTGCTGCACGCGCTGGGCAAAACGAGACAAACACGAATGTCTGATACCCGACGCATCCCTCTTGTCATGTTCCCAGACGGATCGTTAGTCCGTAGTGAAGTCGTGCCTGAGGGTTGTGTTTTAGTTACTGAACCTGAGGAGCCGCAGGAGGTTGATTTACCTGCGGTTATTGACCAAACCCAAGCCGTTAAGGAGGCCGAAAGTGGCGACATCGCATGAGCTTGAAGTACAACTTACCTCCCACGAGGCAGTGTGCGCCGAGCGATACCAAACATTTATCCAACGGGTTGACCGCTTGGAATCGTTAATCATCAAAACCGCTGGTGCTCTGATAGTCGGCATGGCGGGACTTCTTGCGACTATTCTTTTTAGGGGAATCTAACATGGCAATGATGAAAGAATACGGCGGCAAAGAGTCGTATAAATCCAAGAGCGCGATGAAAAAACATGAGGGCAAGGAGTCTAAGAAGATGGAATCCAAAGAACCCGGTATGAAAAAAGGCGGCATGGTTAAGAAGCCAATGGGCTATGCCAAAGGCGGCATGGTTCATAAGATGCCCAAAGCCTGCTGAGGTAAACCATTGATCCCATCAGCCTTCTTTTAATGGCGCAGAGTGCGGTCAGTGCTATACGCACTGGCTGCCAGATGTTGTCAGAAGGGAAAGCTGAACTCGACAAGTTCAAAAAACAAGTCGAAGGCGGCGTCAAAGATGCAAAAGCAATCTATGGCGAGGTCACTGGGCTGTGGGGTTGGCTTAAAGGGTTGTTTGGGGCTAAGCCTAAAACGCTTGCTGCTACAGAACTTAAGTCAGAGAGTGCGCCTAAGCCAGCAAAGGCTAAGCGTGTAAAAGAACCAGAGTTAAGTTACGAGGAGTATCAAGCACGGTCGGTACACGAAATCTGTGAGAACTTGAAAGTCTATTTTGAGGCTATTCGGGCGCTAAAAGAACATTGTCGGGAACTAGAAGAACAGTCGTTGACAACAGAAAAAGTTGCCGATAGCGCGATTGATCGAATTGAGTTGGAGTGGCAAATGCAGCAATTGGCGGTACAGGTTAGGGAAGCAATGGTGTACACCCCTGAGTCACTTGGGCTACAGGCGCTGTACTCTCGGTTCCTTGAGATGTATGAACAGATTTTGGAAGAACAGGAGTTTGCTCGTGAAGTTGCGGCGAAACGAAATCGGGATACAAAATGGCAACGAGAACTCCTCAGAAACCACCGAATCGACCGAGCAATAGTTATGGCGGTAATAGCAGTTATAGCTCTGTGGATGTGGGCAATGATGCTGTCGTTAGGATGGCTAGAGAGGACACCAGATGGTTTATCGTCGGTGTGGTAGCCCTTGCGTTGGTGTTTCTTCTTGCTTTGCCTTTGTCGCTTCTTGTGTTGGCAGATGATATGAAACTGAGAGCAGAGATAAGGGCAGAGATCAAGCAGAACAAAAGGTTACGGGCTGATCTGGAAAGGATTCAGCAGCAGTTGAAAGAGCAGGAACAGAAGGGAAAGAACAGTGAAAACTGAAAAAGAAATTAAAGCGTTGGCGGCCATCAGCATCTCTATATTTGCTGCATTGCTGGCAATCAACACGCTCATCTCTGGCTCTAACAGTTCCAAGATACTGAACAACACCATTGCTGCCAACAACCAGTGGGCGTGGTATCAAGCAAAAAACATCCGTCAAGTTATTTACGAGACAGCCAACAAACCTGATGAGGCTAAACGGATGGACGCAGACAAGAAAGAGATCATGGCCAAGGCCCAAGCATTAGAGGCTGAGCGTGACGAAGCCCGTGCCCGTAGCCCTTGGTTTACGTACGCAGGGTCGCTGCTTCAGATTGGCATTGTGCTATCTACCGCAGCAATTCTTGCAATCGCAATGCCTTTGTACTGGGCGTCACTTGCCGTAGGTACTGTTGGGGCGTTATCATTCTTCAATGGTTATTTCATGTTCTGGGGGTTTTAAATGCTTGATATTCTTGGTGGAGTTCTGAAAAACGTAGCCCCCGGCCTAGCTACTGTTGTGGCTGGCCCACTTGGTGGTATGGCGGTCAAGGCCATAGCTGAAAAGCTGGGTGTTGCAGATACTGTTGAAGCCGTAACTACAGCAATACAGGCTGACCCCGAGGCTGCACGTAAGCTGGCCGAGATTGATCTTAAGCAGTTTGAGTTGGAAGTACAAGATCGGGATTCCGCACGCAAGATGCAGATGGCGGCTCTGGCCCAAGACTCTTGGTTCGCCAAAAACTTCCTCTATTTGTTTACATCGGCATGGTCTATTTTTGCAATGGTGTTCTTTTCGTTCGTCACCTTTGGCCATGTACCTGAGTCCGGCACACGTATGGCTGACACCATCCTTGGCGTGTTGATTGGCACAGTCATCACAGGCTTCTTTAACTTCTTCTTTGGCTCATCAAAGTCCAGCCAAGATAAGACACAACTCTTGAAGGATAAAAAATGAACTTGACTACCAACTTCAGTCTGCACGAATTGACAAAGAGCGAAACCGCTTTGCGTCATAACCTTCCCAATGACCCCGATGAAAAAGCCATCGCTAACTTGAAGGTGCTCTGTGAACAAGTCCTGCAACCCGTGCGAGATCATTACGGTAAGGGTGTCAAGGTCAACTCAGGTTTCCGCCATCCTGATGTTAACGCTGCCGTTGGCGGGTCTAAAACATCTGACCATTGCCAAGGACAAGCCGCTGACATTGAGATTCCCGGAGTTCCTAATCACGAGCTTGCAGAGTACATCGCCCAGAACTACAAGTTCACCCAAGTAATTTTGGAGTTCTATACCCCCGGCATCCCCGATTCTGGTTGGGTGCACGTATCATATGACCCATCTAACTTGAAGGGGCAGACACTGACTGCTACCAAGAAGGATGGCAAGACTGTGTATCTCCCCGGTTTGGTTGCATAAAGGCACACAATGGCAGCGGTAAAACTCCTCAAGTTCCTAGGTGAAGCACCGAAGATTTCTTCGGAGTTATTGCCTGACGGTGCAGCGCAGTTGTCATACAACACCAAGTTGTATTCAGGTGATTTGCTGCCGTACCGTTTGCCTTTGTTTGTCTCTAACCTGAACCGTATTGGTGAAGTAAAGACAATCCATGCGTTGAAGAATCCGTCCACTGGGGCACTGAACTGGTTGTCGTGGATGACCGACGTAGACATCGTGACTGCCTCATCCTCTGAGGATCAAGAACAGCGGTTCTACTACACCGGAGACGGTGTGCCTAAGGTCTCCAACTATGAGTTGTCGATTACAGGTTCAGAGCCTTACCCCAATGGGTACTATGAACTTGGGCTGCCATTGCCGACAACCAAAGTAACGACTTCGGCTGCATCTGCACCGAACGCCACAACATCTACTTATGCACGTGACTCAGGCAACACTGCAACTATCGTGACAGGTAGTGCACATGGATTGCGCACGGGCAACATCGTCACTATCTCTGGGTTTACAAGCACAGTAGGTAAAGTGTTCAATGCAACTAACGTAACAGTCACTGTCACAAACACAACAACTTTTACGTATTACTCGCCGGGTGATGCCGTCACATCCACATCAGATACTAGCGGAAAAGTAGCTTTGGCGGGTAATACGCAAATTCGTTCTTATGTGTACACGTGGTACACCCCGTGGGATGAGGAGTCAATTGGCTCCGACCCATCGGAGAATCTGTACATCAAAGAAGGCCAAACGGTTACAGTAACCAATATCCCAACGGCAAAGCCCGCTGGTAGCAACACGTTCATCCGTGGTGTAAAGCTGTATCGCACAGTCCCATCTGCCGCTGGCACACAGTATTTCCTGCTCAAGACTTTATGGTTTCCAACAACGCTTGCTCGTGTAGAGCGCACATCCAATGTGTCTCGGGTTAGGTTATCCAACCACCACAATCTGGCGATTGACGACCGCTTCAAAATTAGCGGATGCACAGACTCAACTTTCAATATCACAGGTGGCATTGTCACTGACGTTATTGATGACTACACATTTGAGTACGCCCAGACTGCTGGCAATGTGACAGACAAGGCTGAGACCGCAGGTACTATGTACCAAGATGCTGCCCAGAAGCTAACAGATACAGCACGGTATTGGGGCGACGGCAGTTACTCATTCACTGATGACTTTGATGTATCTCTACTCAATGAGTCTTTGATCTCCGATAACTACGATCCTCCTCCTGAGAACATGAAGGGGATTACTGCCGTTCAAAATAGCATTTTGATTGGGTTCTTTGATAACCAGTTGTGCTTTTCGGAATTGGGTAAGCCACACGCTTGGCCGCAAGAATACCGCTTGACATTTGAGTCCACCATTGTTGGCGTGGCGTCTGTTGGTGGTTTTATCCTTGTGTTGACTGAGGAGTATCCATACCAAGTTTCGGGTGGCGATCCTGCAACCATGTCGTCGGCAAGGATTGATACGCTTTTCCCCTGCCTATCAAAACGATCTATCGTGAACATGGGCTACGGTGTGTCGTATGTCACGCATGGCGGTGTTGCTATCTACTCTCCCTCAACAGGTATCGACTTGTTGACTAAGTATGTGCACGACTGGGATACATGGGGTGCATCCCTTGATGCTACGACTGTTGTGGCTAAGTACTACAACGGTAAATACTTTGCCTCGCACTCTACGGACTCGTTTATCTTTGAGCGCGATGAGCGTATTGGTGGGTTCTTTGTATCCATTAACTACAGATTCTCCGCTGCGTACAACGATCCAGAAACCAACAAGTTCTACTACGTTGCAGACACCTTAGGTAATCTCTACGAGTGGGATGCGGATACCCAGCCATTGGCGTCAATGGAATGGAAATCTAAGACTGTAGTCACCAAGGACTACATGAACTTGGGCGCTGCCCGAGTGGTGGCTGATTACGCCACACCTGACGCTGAGTCAGAAGCAATTGCCGCATACAACGCTGGTGTGCCCTCCTACAACGCGCAAGTCTGGGCGGACTACTCAAACCCAGTAGCTACTGTGTCGTACGCTCGTGCTGCTAACGTGGCAACTATTGTGACCGCTGCGGCGCATGGAATGATTACAGGGTCGAAGGTGGACGTGTCCGGCTTTACCGGAGGCGCTGCATCGACATTCAACACACAACAAACTGTGGTAACAGTTGTTAATGCGACGACGTTTACTTACGCTAATACAGGCACAACCATTACCACGACTGCGGATGCAACGGGTACAGTTTCATCCCCTAAAGGTCTAGGTGATATGAATGGCCCGTACGACCGAGTCACCAGTGGTGGTATCCGTATTGAGACATTCGGTACGTTGAACTCTACTGTTGTGAATGGAGATAACTTTACCCGTACGTATAAGACTGTTACGGGTGTGCTACCCGTCACGTTCCGCCTATGGGCAAACAAGGTACTAATTTTCCAAGGTACAGTGTCCAGTAGCGACATCTTCCGCCTACCGTCGGGGTATCGTTCGGATACTTTTGAGATGGCAGTATCTGGGTCAGCCCGTGTGCGAGCAATCCACATAGGGGAAACCCCATTCGGATTGAGGGCTGCGTAATGGCGCGGTTTTCTGCTGTCCCAGCCGTACCCCAAGGGGGTCTTACTGATTGGCAGGCGGTACTGTTTAGTTCATTGAAAGAGAACGTGGAGCTTCTGATTGGTGCTCGTGGCGAGGCTGACCTCGCTAGTAAGGCAATCGTCAAGGGGCAGATCACTGTAAACGAGGCTTCCCAACAAAATTTATTACGTGTCACCGCAGAAGGTAAAGGGTATACTATCAGCGGGCAGAACGTAGCAGATTTAGACGACGTTGGGAAGTTAATCAAGGATGTACAGGAACTTGCGAATGACCTCGCGTATACCCGCAACGTACTGAATACATTGATTAGACAACTGAAAGGTTAATCATGGCAAATGGAAGAAACCCAATTTTAGAAATGCTCAATAGACAGAGTGCTCCAGCATCTGTTCCTCAGAGCACTGCCTCCCCGTCTGCTGCAAGCCCACTTGGTATGGGGTTGACAGGTGCAGTCGCTGCTCCACAAATGCCGATGCAAGCACCCGTTGCTACACCGGCTACGACATCTTTAGATTTACCCGCTGGTCTCCAGAATCTGATTGGTGGCGCACCCCCAATGGTTAATGAAGCTGCATTGCAGCCCATCCCAACTGGAACTGTTGCGTCTAACCCTCAGTTTCCAGTACTAGATTTTCGTATGCAACCCACTTATGCTCAAGGAGGTATGGTCGGTATGGATGGACAACCTGATATGACTGGTGCGGCTGGTATGAAACCCGGGGCGGGTGGTGGCCGTATGTCACAAGCCGTAATGGAACAACAGATCAACGACATGATGCGCAAGAACCCGCAGATGGTTCAGCAGATTCAAAGCGCTATTATGGCTGGCCTCCAGTCTGGAGAGTTGACCCAGCAAGAACTCAATATGGGGGTTCAACTTGCAACTGTAGCTGTCCAAAATCCCGAGATGTATCCCTACGTCAGAAACTTTGCAATCCAGCAAGGGTTGGCTGATGAACAATCGCTTTCTCCACAATACGACGAGGGGTTGTTGTTTGTAATTTTACTGGCTGCACGCATTGCTCAACAGAGTATGGGTGGTCAAAACATGATCCAAGGCGGTAGTCCTGCAATGGCTGGTGGCCAGCCTCAAATGGCAATGGCCAATGGCGGACATGTTGGCGACAGTATGGCGCAGCAACACAATGCTCAGGCACGCTCTCTTGTTGCTCATGCTGGTGACGGCACTCAGGGCGGTAAAGTTGTCGGCCCCGGCCACGATACAAGTGACAACATTACCATTGCTGTGTCGCCCGGAGAGTATGTAATTCCTGCCAAAGTCGTTAAGATGAAAGGTAAGGAATTTTTTGATTCACTCTTGGATAAATATAAGGATGCTTGATGGCACATCCACCGGGCTTTGACCCAGTTCCTCTCGATGAGTTTGATGCGTTATTGCTCTCTACAAAGGAGCAGTTCGATAAGTATTGGACTGCGACTAAACCACTCATCGAAAAGTGCATTAAAAGATCAATGCACGGGGAGCTTACAGCGGATGATGTTTATACGATGGCACTACAGGCAAAAGTCTATGTGTTCATCATCAAGTGTGACAAAGGAATTATGCCAGCCGTGAAGCTGGCTTTAGTTCTTGAGATCGTCAACTACCCACGCTTGGCTGCCATGAATATCTTGGCACTTGGTGGCGAGGAACTTGACGCACTCTATGAGAAGTATTGGAAACGCCTGTGCGGATGGGCGTACATGAATGGTGTCCGAGCTATTGAGGGATGGGTATCCCCAGCAATGGAGCGGGTAATTTCAAAATATGGCTTCAAGCATGTCTATACACACATGCGACTCGATTTGACGGAGGACACAAAATGAACCACGTAGCTCGTATGCCGGGGCGCTTCAATGACCGCTCAATGGCGTTAATGGGTATCCCCGATTTGCCAGAAGCGGCTTTTGGCGGAGACCTTCCACCCTTTCAACGTACTGCACTTGTCAATGCAATGGGGATCAAACCCCAAGGTGGCGGCGGTGGCGGTCTTATGAAAGTTGTTGCTGTTGTAGCGGCTATTGCGATTCCGTTCGCCGCTCCAGTGATTGCTTCTTCAATTGGGTTGTCAGCAGGTATTGCGGCAGCAACTGGTATCTCTGCAACAGCGGCTGCTACTGTCGGCTCAGCGATTGTTGGTGCTGGACTTGGCGCTGTAAACGCTTCTGTCACTGGCGGTAACGTAGGACGAGGCGCTCTAATGGGTGCAATCGGCGGTGGTATCGGTGGTTACACTTCTGTCCCTGCCTCTCCATCCGGTGCTCCTAGCGCCTATGGCCTTAGCCCCAATACAAGTGGTACAGCTACTGGATTGGGTATGCCTTCCCCAACGACTCCTTCACTGGCTGGTTCCCCTTCACTGGGTTCTAACCTTTCGTTCACTCCTGACTACAGTCTTACTTCTGGTATGACCCCTGCTGCACCCGGTATGGGCGCGGGCACTGGATTGACTTATGGTGCTGGTGGTTACGGGTTGAACCCAGCCGAAGCTGGCCTCACCCTTGGTGGTACTACACAGAGTGGACTCTCCGCAGGATTGTCTAGCCAATCTCCATACTCGCTGTCTGGTATGAGTTCTACGGCTGGCGCACCTACGGCTGCTGCTGATCCATACTCCTTGGCAAATACTTCCTACGCTGGGCCGGGTAGCAATTTACCGTTGTCCAGTCAATACGGCAATGTGACTCCCGCTGACTACAGCGTCACTGGTGGTGCTGCGACACCTTCTACTGCTGGACTTAACACCGCTGGTGCTTCCGAGTTTGGCCTCAAGGCAACTAGCGCAAGTACAGGTGGCTTAGGTAATGCAGCCGCAACCACGGGTGGTGCAGCCACAACAGCGGCTACTACAGCAGAAAAACTTACGTTTACTCAAGCCTTGGCAAAAGTTCCTGAGGCATTGCAAGCTAAGTTCACTGATCCTAAAGCACTGGCTGACCTCACTATGCGTGCGGGTGCACAGTTGCTGACTGGTCAATTGTCTGACGCTGGCTTGTCCGACGAAGAAAAACAATTGCTGCAAGCTCGCGTTGAGGAGATGAAGCAAAACAAAGAAATCAACAACGAGTTGTTCCAGACTCAGTTGCGTGAAGCCTATGACCTCTTGGGTCGTAGCGATTACTTTGACCCCGGTTACTTTGGTCAGCAGTACGCAGGTGCAGCTAAGCAACGTACCTCTGCGCAAAAAGAAGCGGCACTCCGCAAAGTTAATCCTCGCAATAAAGGTAGCCGTGCTGCGCTTGAGCGTCAGTACAACCTGCAATCTGCTCGTGAGGAAGCTACTGCGTATGACAAGGGTTCGATGTACGGCTTTGATGCTGGTTTGAAACTAACTCAGCAAGCCTTGAACGCTTTGCCTAAGAGTGCGCCAACCTCCAGTGCTGATGCTACTGCGCTAAGTACTGCGTATGGCAACATCGAGGAACGTAAACGCAAGAGCCAAGAAGGATTGAACAAAACCCTTGGCCCATTGTTCACCTAATAAGGGGGCGCTATGAGCATGTCCTTTGGAGGTTCCTTTCAGACGGGGCCAGATTCGCTCTACGCAGGTGCTGACCTCTATCGTAAGAATGAGGAAGCAAACCTGCGTATGCAGGAATTGCGCCGCATGGAGGAAGCCCGTCAACAATTGGCTAAGGATGAACTCCTAAACCAAAATACCCCTGACGTACGCGCAAGCTGGTCGTCGGGTATGACGGATGTTGTCAACGCACCTGCGCCTACACGAGCACCTGTTCAGCCGCCTCTCAATTTGCCACCCCAACAGCAACCTGTTGTTGGTCGTGTGAATGAGCCAGCGCCACAGACATCTAGTGTTCGTCGTATGACACCTGAGGAAGTAGAGCGCCTAAAGCAACAACAAGCTGGCACTTTGCCTGTGACAGAAATGTCTGCTGCGGAGTTCCAGTCATTGCCCCCAGCGCAACGTCTTCAGTATTTGCAAAAGTTAAATGCTGAACGCCAAGCTCGTGTTGATCGAGCCAGTTTGCTTAAAGCTCCCTACGCCGCAGCCGATTTACCAGCGGCTTTCTATCAAGGCGCGACTACGCTTCTTGATATGGGTGCTAATGCCGTTGGTGTTCCTCGTATTGGTCGTGCCCTTGGTATCTATGAGCCAGATGTAACTCGGGTAGAGATTCCCAAGTTTGATTCGATGACTCCTAACTACGACAAGATTCGTAGGACTGAGGCTGAGAACCAACCACTCACCGAAAAACAACTGCTTGAGCAACTTAAGCAGAATGACGTTACTCGTGCCAAGGAAACCAAAACAAAAACTGAGAAGGCTGTACAGGAAGAAGTGCGTTTGAGTTCTGAGAAGGCCAACAAACGCCTTACCGATCTGGTGAACTTAGCACCGCAAGCTTTGCAGAAGGACGATACGAAGTACCTTGTTGGCCGTGCGCAAGAGTTGGGCATTGACCCAGCGGCTGCGGTTGCCATCTACGGCATTGAGTCTTCATACGGTGCGGCTAAAAGCGACAGCACTGCTGGTGCAAAAGGCCCGATGCAGGTTATGGACAAGACGTTCAAGGGAATGAAGTCGTGGTTTACCGACCCCAAGAACATTGAAGCCTACAACATTCCTCCTGAGTTGCAGCAAGCGGCTGCGTCTATGGTTCGTGGTACACCTCAAGGTGAGATCGACGCTGGCTTATTGGTATTGAAGTACAACGAGTTGATCGGTGTACCTAAGAATCTTTGGGGCGCTGGCTATCAAGGTAACGCCAATCAAGTACTCAAGAAGGGCGCTCCACTTAATGCCTCTGATGGCGGCATGACCAATGGTGATTACAACGGTGTGTACGTTGGGCTGTACAACAACATCTCTCGTGCATTGGGTACGAACTCAGTTCTGATGGCAACTGCGCCAGCGGGGGAGAAACAAACTGCACCTGCTGCACCTGCTGCACCTGCTGCAACTGTAACGGCTCAGAATAAACCTCCTGTTGCACCTGCGCCTACACAGGAGCAGACTCGTAACCCATCAACAACTACCGTGGTAGCCCAGCGAGTTGCGTCTGAGCCTGTGCCAACATTTGTTGAGCCAAAGGAAATCTATAACGCAGGTGCGTACGCAAAGCCACTTGAAGTTGGCTTACTCCGCCGTGAGCAAACCAAGCGTATGGCTGACATTATGATGCGCACTGGTAACGTGTACAAAGCATTGGAGTTGCGTGGTGTGCTCGACACTATGGACAACCAGTTGTACAAAATGCAAGGTGACCAAGGTATTGCTGAGTTCCTGCAATCTGGTGGACGCGATGCAAACCGCATGATGGGTGTGTACAGCTACTACACCAACCAACAATACCAGTTGCAACCTCGACGTGATGGTTTATTTAACCTTGTTGCAAACGGCCAAGTGGTATCTCAGGGGATGCCAGCGGAGAAGGTTGTTGAGCGTATTCGCTTGACACTAGACGACGGGTTCCGCCAACAGCAAGCTGCTATCGCTGGCAAATTGTTTGACTCTGACATCAAGATTCGTGAAAAGAGTGCCGAACAGATGGGCAACTACATCAAGGAAATCGGCATCAAGACTATTGAGGGTAAGACTCAACTGGATGTCGAGAAGCTCAAGATGATGAAGTACGATGTCAAGCCTACAGGAGACGGCACTGTGGTTATCACACCTCCGTTTGGCGCACCATTCGTATTTAACCCATCGGGCACGACTGTTGAGATCGACGGTGTTAAGGTACAGTCATTCGCAGCAAAACCAATTACAGGTATGCCTAGCCTAAGCTGGGCCAACAAAGGATGAGGTGAGTTATGGCTAAAGCCGGGTTGAGTTTCAGCAGCCCCTTGTATGGTGGCACAGATACTGACGTATCACGGTTTGCCACCGCAGAATATATGGGGAATCCTGCTGCAAGCTCAGGGCTTAGCGGCATTGGAGGTACTTCGCTTGCGAGCATGGCGGCATTGACTGAGCAGATTGTGAAGTCCAGCCAGTTTGAGATGCCGACGATGAAGAATCCTCCGGCCATTGCGTTCAGCCCATCACAGCAGAAGTTGTTTGTACAAGGGCAAGAGTTTGCCGCTGATGATGCCACTCGTGCGCTTCAGTCTGAATCTTTGCTACGCGGCCCTTCTACTGCAATGCCGCAAGGCGGTGACTGGGTTCCGCTTGATGAAGCCTCTTACTCTCAGTACCTTGACTCAATCAAAAACCCAAGCATGGGTCGCCTTGCCAAGAAGAACTTTGGTATTGGCGTTGACAACATGCAGATGCTTGCTGGTCGGGCGTTGCAGTTGGGTGGTGCTGAGAAATTCGGTGGTGCTATTGTTCAACAACAGCAGGAAGATTTAGGGAAAACCCTACCATTTCAGCGTGAGTTCACGGACATCGGCTCTAAGCCATATGGTCAAAGCCGTGGTGTTCTTGACTGGTTCGTAGCCAACCTTGCGCAGCAAGGGCCGAACTTGGTGGAGTCCGTAGTGACCGCCGCCGCAGGCTTTGCTGGTGGTACTGCCGCCGCTGGCCCTCTTGCCAGTGTCCCCGGTGCGCTTGCAGCCTTGGCTGGTAAAGCAGAAGCCAAGCAAGCCATCCTTGCTGCGGCAAAGAAGTACGCAGCAGGTCAAGCTACCAAAGAAGAACTCAAGGTTCTAAGTAATGCCGCTGGTGTTTTAGGTGCAGCAACCACTTCATTGGCACAGAACTACGCAACTGGCGCTGCTGATATTTACGGCGAACAACGCGATCAAGGCGCTGGCGCAGACGATATGCGTGCCCGTATCAACTCTTTGATGGGCGCTATCCCTTACGCAGCGTTAGAGTCTTTGCCTGAGTTTGTGCTTGCCAGTCGAGTACTTGGCGGTGGTAAAGGTATTGGCTCAAGCTGGGGTATGGCTCCCGGTGCGTCACGCCTACAACGTGGTGCTGGCTATGCTGGTCGTGCGGCGGTTGGCGGTGCTACTGGCGGTATGCTGGAAGGACTTACTGAGACTGGTCAAGAGGGGCTTCTCCTTGGCCTGTCCGGTCAAGACTTCTCTGACCCTGAGAATGTAAACCGCCTGATTAACTCCTTTGCCGCTGGCTTTGGTGTAGGTGGCCCGATTGGTGCGATTGCCAATTTGAAAGGTACAGCACCTGCCAACATCCTTACTGGGGAAAGTACTGATCCCACTGGTAAAGCTACAGGCACTGGTCTTGCTCCATACAACCCACCTCCTGCACCCCCCGGTCGTCCGTTCACTGATGTGCAGTTCATGGGGGCTATTCCTCCTGAACCTCCTGCACTGGGTGGCCCAAGCCCAACTACGCCGCAACTCCCCGGCCCTACCCCTCCTGTCTCTCCGATGGGCGGGCAAGTCATCATGGCAGGTATGGGGCCGAACGCTCCAGATGTCACACGCCAAGATGTTTTATTGCGTCAGCAGGGTAACGTCCCGCCCGGCGCGACTCCCGGCTCACAAGGTGTGTTGGATATTTTTGGCGGGACTATTCCTGCCCAAGAGTTGGCTGCGCGTATGCAACCGCAGCAACCGCTTCCCGGCCTACCTGCGCCATCTGCTGCCCCCGTAGTTGACTCTCGTCAGGGTGCATTGCAGTTCAGTGGCCCAGCCCCTCAAGCTCCTGCTAATCCAATCTTGGCACAGCGTATGCAGGCGGCTCTTGCATCACAACAACGTGCACAAGAGTTTCAAGCTGCGCAAGCACAGCGGGCCGCCCAAGAGGAGGCACTCAAGCAGCAACAACTTGATAGATTACAGAACGAGGCACGAATTCAGCAGCAGTTGAATTTGATGACGCAATCTCAGCAGCCTGCTCCGCAGTCAATGCCGATGCGTCCAATCCCCGTTTCTCAACCACAACAACTCCCACTATTCAAACGTGGTGAGTTACCCCGTCCTTCACGGGCTGAGGGATTGCGTCGTGGCGTAGGTATGCAGACACCTGCGGCACAGACGCCGACTATCCCTCCCACCGCTGGTGAATTCCAGCGTGCTGGACAAGGCATCCTGTTTAACCAACAGGGTCAGCCATCTATGCAGGCACTCAAGAGTGCAGGCAAAAAACAACCACTGCCCAAGCCCACAGTGGCGAAAGGCGTGACTCAGGCAAAGCCTACGGGTAAACCCGTGACTGCCGTCACCGTGGCAAAAGCCACAGCCAATCTTAAAAAGGGAGCACCCGATGCCACTCAAAAAGGGAAGCAGCAACAAGGTAGTGTCAGCCAACGTCAAGAAGATAATGGACGAGTACAAGGCGGGGGGCAAGCTGGGAACCAGCCCACGACCCAAGTCCAAGGCGGCGGCACTCAAGCAGGCGGTGGCGGCAAGTCTCTCCAGCGCGGGACGCAGCAAACCCAAAAAGTAATTGACGCGGAGAAGCAACGCGAGACTGTTCGCACAGCGCCAAAAGGTGGGACTCTTAAGAAAGGGTCTGAGCCAAAAAAAGCAGTGGCGGCAAAATCCGCCGCCGCCCCAAAGGTTGAGAAACTAAGTCCTGCCGAAGCATGGGAGGACATGAAACCAGAAGGTGGTGTAGCGTACAGCACGCTCTCAGGCGATCAGCAAAGACGCTGGGCAACTGAACATTACTATGACCGTGCCAACATGCAGTTGGCTGACGAGATCAATGCTCAGGCTACGCCGCTACCCGCTGAAGAAGAACTGGCGGACTTGTCCTACATGGAGTTGTTGGACGAGGATATTGCCACGGCTGAATCCACCACGGAGCCAAGTGCGTTCCGTGATGCGATTGAGAACATCATGTTCCATGCCTACTTCGATACTGACCCCAACAATGAGAAGGCAGGAGTTGTCGATAAAGCACAGATGTTCCTGCTTGAGACTGGCTTCACTGAAGATCAGCGTGGCATCATGGACGCTGCGTTGTTGGATGTCATCAATGACCGCACCCAAGTTGAAGCTGCCTACACCCGTGGTAGTTTGAAGGGCACACTCAAGCCTTGGTTTACTTATGCGCAAATGCGCAATCTGTTGCCAAGCATCGGCACAAAGTTTATCGGGCTGTCTGATACGCAAGTGGCTGAGTTGTTGCAAGCTCGCCAGATCAGTGAGCAAAACGTACCTGTGTCTGTGTACAAGAAGTACAAGACCTCATTGCCTGCTGGTGAGACAGTCATCAACACCAAGAAGGTCACATCACTCAACCGCATTGTTGACCAGTCGGGCGCAAAACTGGCGAAC
Organism: Ophiocytium majus; assembly: GCA_032358315.1. Lineage (NCBI taxonomy): Eukaryota > Xanthophyceae > Mischococcales > Ophiocytiaceae > Ophiocytium > Ophiocytium majus. Next base: position 16,865 of record JAULBY010015012.1, read on the forward strand.
TTTATCCGTGATTTGGTTACCCGCATTAGGGAAGTCCCTACCCTCACCAAAGAAGTTGTCTTTGGTTCTGAGCGTTTCGCCAACATCAAAGCATTGACCAAGCAGTTGTACAGTGAACTGGACGAAGCTGGTCGTAACTACATGCTCCCTGACGGAAGCAAAATCAAAGACTACTTCAACGACAAAGGTGAGGCTAAGCTCATTAAGTCTGATGGTCGCTACATCCTCAGCAAAGTTGAACTTACTGAAGAACAGCAACGTGCCCGTGAAGAAGAACGCCGTGCTGAGTTGCGTGCATTAGGTGAAGCAGCCGCAGCAGAGTCGAAGGCAGAGCAAGATGTTATCAATGCCCGTAAGCGTGGTGCACGGGGTAGCGAGACTGTGCAGGATTGGGATAAACCCGAAGGCAATTTCTACCGCGATGATGGCACGCCAATGGGTTCTGCCATTCCGCTAGGTCGTGTGAAGTTGTTGGTCAAAGGCTTCTTGGCAAAGCTCAAGGTCAAACCTACTGTCCATGTATACGCTAATGTTGCTGACTTGCAGGCTCGCAATCCTGAGTTGTATCGGCGTGCCGCTGCTGCCCGTAAGCAAGGTGACTTCGACACAACCAATGCCGTGGGTTACTCCTTCGGCCCTGAGGTCATCATCTTCTCTGACTTTGTTCGTACCGAGCAGCAGTTGAAATTTGTACTGGCGCACGAAACCATTGGTCACTTTGGCTTTAAGGGCGTGATGGGTCAGTCCGAGTTGAACAAGGTGCTAAACCGCATTTACCAAACTGACCCTGATGTGCAGGCCGCAGTTGACGCAATGGTCGAGACCCAAGGAATGGATAGGCTGGAAGCCATTGAGGAATATCTGGCTGACAACGCCGCTGACCTAGATGTATCAATCATCGCAAGGTTGTGGAACGCCTTGAAGAACGCCCTGAACAAACTTGGCTTCAGCTTCAAAGACGACGAGGCTCGCCAGTTGGTTAACCTAGCACGCCGTTATGTGCGTGAAGGCAATACAGGAAACTTCTTCAGCGCCGCATCCTTTGTAGGCAACATGGAGGACATGGAGCAAGCAGTAACAGACGGCAAGTATGCGCGTAACTTTGCTGGCAACATTGGCTCACGAGGCATGGCGATGAACGCTTTGAATCGTAGGTATGGCCAGACCGCTGGTATGTTTGGGTCGATGGACGCTTTCCAGAAAGGTTTGTTTGGCAAGGCAGGAGATGTTGGTGTAAACGTAGGTAAGCTACTTGAGAAGGTGCAGACCCTCGACAACATGGCTCGCAAGAGTTACGGCCTCAATCAAATTTTCCGTATCTTTGAACAACGAAGCCAAAAGGCTCGTGCCCTACTCTCCAAGTACTCACGCTACATGGCGTTCACTCACACACCACGTGTGTTTGGATTCGGTGATGGTGTGACCGAGGAGGAGAAACAACAAGCTGGTGAACTTGCTGCCTATGCCGCATTGTTTAAGTCTCGCCAGTTGACCGACGATTTGATGGAATCGTTTGGCTCCATGATTAACAAGGACGCAATGGGCAACATCACTGTTGACCCACGTGTGCGCCAAGCGTTGGAGAAGGCAGGTACTGTTACTGCTGAGGAGTTCCGTAATGGCTTCGACGTAGAACTTGGCACTGGTGAGAAGATTAAATACCAGTTCGACGTAAACGAGAATAGTCCTGTTTGGCGTGTCTACACTGAGATGCGTGAGACAGTAAATGACGCGGCAATAGATTTGTTGTTGTCGAACTATGAAGCATCGCAGGCAGAGCAGCAACGAGTGTTCAACGAGATCACTGGCATGAAGGGACTCAAGGCTGAGTTCTCTGCGCAAGACCTTGCTGCCATTCGCAAAGTAATCGAGATGTATCAGAACATCCGTTACGGCGGCAGCCGCATTGCAAACGCTTCCGTTGAGGTACAGAAGGGGGCAGACCAACGCTCTGAGAAATTCATCTATAACTTTGGTCGTGCGCTGTTTAATGACGATGTGTTCGACGCATGGATGAAGAACCCACGTATCTCTGGTGAGATGCTCAAGGACTTTGAGGAGTTCCAAAAAGCTGAGTACGATGACATTCGTGCTGCCATACCTGCAATACGCGACAAGATTCGCAACAAAGAGCAAGCCTTCGCAATTCAGAAAGCTGTGCAGGACATCTTCCTGTTTGATTTGCAGACACGCAACGCAGAGTTTTACGCAAAGCGCACCATCCTTGGCTCATACGTTCCGTTCAGCCGCCGTGGTGAATACCAAGCTCGACTGGCTGCGTTTGATGCGCAAGGTAACCCAGTGCGTTTGGACGAGAACATTCGTGATGCCATGCCCTACTTCCAGTTTGAGACTGAGAGTGAAGCAACTGCTGCACGCGAGGCATTAGAGAATGAGTTCGGCAACGGACAAGAGTGGACTCTTAAAGATGAGTTCGGCGCAGAGATCAAAGTAACTCTACGTGCAGAATCTTCAGAAGCCGCAGTCAGCCCATCGTTGACCGAAGCCGTGAACTTCAACGAGTTCATCTACGTGCTGAACCGTTTGAACGTGAACATCACACCAACCGCTCGTGAACGTATTGTCAAAACACTGACGAATCAGAACGACCGTGCTCGTAAGAACTTACAGCGTAGTGGTAACCCCGGCTGGGATAGCGACATTGTTCGTTCTGTCTCTGAGCATTTGGAGATGGTTGCTCACGTTGCTGCCAAAAAGATTTACCGCCACCGTCTTGATGACATCATGCTCAACAACTCGGCGTGGCTTGGCGACCCACAGAAACTCAAAGACTTGCAGGCTGCTATTGATGCAGCCGCTACCGATGGGCAACGTGCAAGGGCACAACGTGAGTACGATGAGTATGCGTTCATGTACAAGTACATGGCTCCCAAGGCCGCTGGCGTTACAGTCAATGGCGAACCTACATTGGGTCAGGGCGAACGCTATCGTGAGGAAGCCAAGAAACTTATCCGCTGGTACAACGATTCGTCCAACATCAGTGATAGCACTGAGGACTTGTTGTCAGGTGAAGCTGGCTCGTTCCTAAAACTGATTACTGTGTTGATGCAGTTAGGCGGTTCGGTTGCATCCGCAGCCGTGAACTTCGTATCTCTGCTTACACACAGCACACCATACCTGTCTTACTACAACGCTAAGCGTGGGTATGGCGGCGGTTATGGTGAGGCCAAAGCCGTGACCTCCATCTACCGTGCCGCTCTTGATGCAGGTAGTTACAAACTGGAGGACGCTGGGTTCTTGAACGACCTGCTGGTCAATGGTGGGTACGACAAGTATGGACTGACTGAGGATGAGACTAAGTTCTTGTTTGATGCCACTGAACAAGGCACATTGCAAGCGGCTCAGTTCAACGCACTGGTTGGTACAGCACGTGGCAAGGTGTTCAACAATAAAGCACAAGCAGGTATCAAGGCGTGGATGGCTATGTTCTCCTATACAGAACAAGCTAACCGCCGAATCACTGCACTGGCAGCGTACCGCCTTGAGAAAGAACGTGCACTGTCGCAAGGGTTGAGCGAGGAACAAGCAATTGCTGAAGCTACTGAGGCAGCACGTATTGCAGTCAATACATCGCAAGGTGAGTACGCCATGTTCAACCGACCAGAGATGGCTCGTGGCAACGTGGCTCAGTACGTGTTCATGTACAAGCAGTTTGTAATCATCACCGTCCAGCTACTGCGCAACATGCCAGTGCGTGGACAGTTGTTGATGCTTGGCTTGCTGTTGATGATGAGTGGTTTGAAAGGCATACCATTTGCAGACGACCTTGCTGACATCGTTGACACAATCGCACAGATACTCGGCCTCAAGATGGCAAGCATCGAGAAAGCTACTGCTGAATGGGTTGACAGTGTTGCCCCGGGGATGTCGCCGTATGTCATGCGCGGTTTAATTGATCGTGCAGTCGGTGCAACTGTCTCGACCCGCTTGGGTATGGGTGACTTAGTTCCGTTGACTGGCGCACTCAAAGCTGGCGCAGACCCTGCACGTGAGATCAGCGACTTTGCTGGCCCTGTGTTCAGTGGTATCAGCGGATTGGTGTCAATGGCTGGTGGTTTAGCGAAGTATGGTGCTGAGGTAACGGGCCTGCGTGATGACACCACATCCCTAAACACATTGATGCGTGAGTCTCCAGTGGCTACGCTGCGTTCTATTGGTGACAGCTATGCGTACCTGTCGAGTGGTGACATTACCAACGTGCGTGGACAGATGGTTGCCAAGGATGCGGCGGCTCATGTGATTCTTGCCCGATTGCTCGGCTTCTATCCTGCTGTTGCTACGCAGCAGAACGATATTGTTCGCATATCCAAGCAAGTCAATGAGTACGGCAAAGCAGTCAAAGCAGAATATGTTGCTGCATATGTGAAGGCTCGCGCTGCCGGTGACCAAGAGATGGCAAACAATGTTGCCTCCGCAGTAAGTCAGTGGAATGAAGATTCCAAGGGCACAGGTTTGGAGATCACCAAGTTCTTGCAATCTGCCAATCGTGCGTATCGTGAGGCTCAGCGTCCGACTGCGTTGCGTTACATTAAGTCAGCGCCAAAAACTATGCGTCCCGAAACCATAGAGTTGTTGAGGCTCTATGGACTGGACGATGAGATCAGGTAATCAAGCTACTCGCATCTGACCAAGGGTTAGATCAGCGGCAAGTTCGTCTGCATCACTCAAAATTCCTACGAGTTTGGGGTGATTCAGATTGAGGCCGAGGACATACGCCTGACCCAGTTTAATGGGAGTATCCTTGCCGAGAAACGCTTTCTCTGACTTGGGTGTGGCGACCACGTTCTCAAACTGCATCTGTTGCATGAACGATTTGTAGTCACCACCATTCTGTGCCAACCATCTACGGAAGTGGGTGCGGTCAACAAGCACAACACCTTTGTCGAACTTGTCTGCCGCAGTGCGGCGGTATGTGTCGAACCGAACACGGATGTCAGCACGTGGCATCCTTGCGTAATCCACAACACCTTTGTCTGTGCCTGTGTGCATCACAGTGACAGCGGCTCCAGCACTGTCGTTTAAGTAGTTGGAGAATAGATCGAACGCATCCATCTTGTTCTCAACCACACTGCGTCTGATTGCGCCCAGTTGTTTCAAGACCCACTCAGTGCCGAGGGTGTAGTCATACTTGATGATTCCCCATTCAACACACAAGCGTGAAGCCAAGTCGGAAAGGATGATGGCTTGTTCCCAGTACCGCTCTTGCCCTACAAAGTTGGCTTTGTATTTCTTGTGGAAGTCAGCAGTAGCGTGGTCAATCGCAGCGCGTACCCCATCGGCTCCAAGTTCCAACAACTTCTTTACGAATATGCGTCCAGCGTGTCCGTAGTTAGCGTGGATGAACTGATGTATCTTGCGACCGCCTGTACTGTCTCGCGTAAATAGATTGTGTAGTGGTATATCAATCTCAAGAAGCCGTGCCATTTGTGCGTCAGTCTCAAGCCCAGATGCAACCAGCTTAGATTGCAGAGACTTGTTGGTGGATACAAGCACAGGCATTGCCCATGTCTTTGCGTCACGTTCTTCAGCGTTGCGGTTCAGTCGTGCTTTGTCTCGCCCTTGTGATACCCAATACGCAAAGTCGCCTACCTCTTTGTCTACCATCAAGGTAACTTCGTCAATGGTCATTGGCATGTGGGCATAGATACCCATACGCCCGAACAAAGTGTTCTGTGTGAACTTGGCGGCGAAGTGCAGTTTGTCAGGGTCACCATAGATTGATTGCACCCACATCTGTATCAATGATTTGCCACCACCTGATGGGCCGAACAATGAAACAGTTAAACCTTTGAGGCCAGTGAACGCATACAGGGGGGCAGATAGTCCGACACCAAGTGCAAACATATGCCAATGCAATCCTGTTTTCTCAAGCACACTGGTGAAGTCTGCCCACTGTTGAGCGTTACCTGATACACCATACAACTCGTTGCCAAGTCTTTGAGTGCCAGCGGATAGGCTAATGTTTTCTTCACTGACTGAACCGTCAGGCTCTCGGCGTAGAAGCGTGTCACCAATCACGAACTGAGTGAAGTTTTCTTTCCACCCCATCGTGGCGTACAGATTGGTCATCGCACGTTTCTGCCGCAATTCATCCATGTATGAACGCAACATAAGTTGGAAGTACTCCGTCTGTCTTTTATTGTTAAGGACAATGCCCTGATCGGCAATGGTGGAAGCAAACTCTCTGTGTCCGTCGGTGAGGTGTGCTTGTCTTAGTGCAAGTTCTTGCCAGCCCTTATGCTGACGATTCCAGTGGTAGCGCACAGTCTCGTAGCCAAGACCTTCATCACGACCATACCCAACGGGATATATGTCGAACGAACATACGTCAATATCTGTCTCGTCAATGGTCATCTTGATGCCATCAGCGGTGCGCTTGAAACCACGTGGCATGGGCACATCAAATGCCGCTCTATCCAGTACATCCTGTGGCGGTGCGACCTGTTGGTACTGCAACCCAAGGGCGGCGGGACTCTTTATCTTGTCCTTAAATTTGCATCCCTTACATCCCCCGGGACGGCTGATGTCCCACGTATCACAACGTGTTGGCCCATCTGCGTTGTCTTTCCACTGGATCAGCTTTTGCAATGTTCGTTGTGCGTCAAACTTTGGGTGGTTCTGACTCCACTCAATAGCCGTAGCCTCAGGCTCAACACAAAATGCGGCGACTCCCAGTAGGCTGTACCACTGGGGTTCTTTGACCTCACCTTGGTTCTCTACTGCCCACTTGACCTGTTGGCATTTCTTAGCGACAACCGCACCGATGGTTGGCGGGAACTCAGTCTTGACCGCCATATCTTGTAGCAACTTACTGCCAGTTGTATTACGTGGCAGGCTCACCTCGTGAGCTAGGTGGGAAACAAGGCAAGACTTCAACAACTCAGGACTCACTGGCTCAGCATCCACCAGTAGCTTGACCTCGTTCCCATTCTTGGGATTGTGTGTTCCGATTGGGCGTAGTACTAGCGCACTGTTGGCGGTAAGCCCTGCGTCAATATGAAACTCGTTTGCGATTGCCGCCGACTTCATTGCTTCAGCGATTGGTTTCCATCTGCTGGGTTCAAGTTCCTCAGTCAGACACCAGTAAACATGTAGGCCATTGCCTGAGAATACGATCATGGGCTTAGGCAGATTCATCGTCTGAATGAACGTACCTAGCGCAACAAGTCCTTCCTTCCACGATGGGTACGGCTTGTTGTTCCCACAGTCAACATCCAAGGCGACAACCTTAGTTGCTCGGACATTATCTTGTTTGCGACTCCCCTTCTCCTTGAACGCAGAGATAGCGAAGTACGTGTTGTTGCCTGTTTGGTCAAGGCCAGCTACTGCCTTTGCGAGTTCGTCTACTGTCGAAAAGAATCCCTGCCTATTGCCATCAGGATTGATGACTGTCGTGACATAAAAACCTTCCGACGGTAGAACCCGCTGGAGATGTTCCAACGTGTTCATGTGCCCCTGTCAGTGAGGGGATTTCTCCCCTCACCCCTTCAGTTATAGTTACCCAATATCTCTACGAGACGCTCTTTCCTCTGCTTCTGTTCCATCGCAATCACCTCAGGCATAGGCCACTGGTGTTCGGACATTACTGCCAGCAGTTTGCGTAGCATTGCCCTTACTGATTCATCGTTGGACTGGCGGATTTTCTTGCCTCTCACCCATCCATAATAAGTCATGCGGGACACTCCTAACAACTGGGATAAATCCGTAGTTGTCAGAAGCATATGCTTACGAAGCGACTCGACCTTTGTGAAGTCAAGAGGCGGTTTAGGCGTCATCTGCGTTCACCTCACCCACAAGGGCAGCGATCTCGTCAGCTAAAGATGTTGCTGCTTGTGTGTTGGCAGGGGCAGCCGCAGCAGGGGCAGCTTTAGCCGCAGGTTTGGATGCACCAAAACCACGCTTAGGGGTAGCCGCTTGTGTAGGTGCAGGGGCAGGTGCAGGTTCTACTGGTTCAGCTACCTTAGGGGCGGGTTTCGGTGCAACTGTTTTGGTGGCAATCTTCGGCACTTCAACTGCTTGCCTTGGATTCTCACCAGTGATCTCGCGGATTTCGGCAGACCCAAACAACTTGTCAACTGCGTCTTGCGACTCATCGTCAAGGAATCCAGCCAGCCCAAATTTTAATTTAGGAAAAGATGCGTCCGTGTCAAATGTGATCTTAGTCTTGACAATCTCGGGTGGGATACCACGCATAGAAAGTTCTTTGACGTAGGCGTTAAACCCTTTGAGTGCGGCAGGTGTAACTTGCAAGAGATACACAGGGCCAGCGGGGTCATCAGCCGACACTACAGCAAGACGTTTCTGATCGGAACAAGCCTTGATTTGTTGTCCGTTCTCAGCAATCTTAGAACCCCATGCGTTCTGTGGGCAGGAAGCACAAAGATCATTCTGTGGGTCTGTCGATGACTGGTCAGGGCCAATGCCATCAAGCGAGAAGCAGTCAGGTGCAACTGGCTCAGAATCTTTTGTCCATGCCTTGGCGTACCAAGTCTTTGACAAGCGGGGGTTTGCACCAACGATCACAACCTCCAGTGATGTGGTATCCAATACAGTCTCGTTACCGCCTTCGACAATACGGAAGCGGCTACCTTTAATACTGATACGTGGAAACGATTCAGCACTGCTGATACCGCCCATGAGGGATTGTGCCAATACAGATGGCACACCGATACGACCAGCGAGGTGGGCGGGGACTTGGATGTTTGCGGGGATGATGTTGCTCATAGATATTCTCCTTAAGTGAGCGGGTTAAATGCGATTGGTCGCACGTTTGGTATGGGCGAAAGTGCCCTGCATTGCCACTCCACGTGCTCGTTCAGCGGCAAGGTGTTCTGAAAGATATTCCTCATCATGGACACCTAGCTTGCGCTTGGCCTCTGATGCAATGATGTGTTCTGCAATCTGTTGGTGGTCTTTGCAGTAGGTAAACCCACCTTGGCGTCTACCTTCATACGCTTCTTCGGGGTGCACAGTGCGCACTACGTATCCATTGGCAATCTTGAACGCAACTACTGCGGGTGATACGTTACCGAACATACGTTCCATATCAGTAGCAACTCTTGCCTCGGGCGGTGGGTAGTCCCGCCTTTTTTGTGCATCTTGGATTAGAGACACCAATGAATCACCGAACCATTGTTTGATTCCCATATTAGTCCTCGACTTTCATCGTGGGTTTACGAACAGTGACATCTATCTTTGTTCCATAGGTCACACCTGCGGGTACTGCTTTGTTACGCTCAATATATCCACGTACGGCAATCTTGCTCACACGTTTCTCCAGCATGTCGAACGCTTCATTTGCTAAAACAAATTGCAGTACGGCATCCCAGTCGGCTACGTTGGCGTAGTCAGTGGTGGTTAAGAACGCAGTGCCGTGCCTACCCTTGAATGAGGTAACGCCCTGTGCGTCTGCTTGCTCTTTAAGCCATGCTTCAATCTTCTCCATCTTCGCCTTGAGTTCCGATACTCGGCTCTTGATCTCGGCTTCGATGGCTTCCTTCTCATTACGTAACTTCATGTACGTAGCAATTACGTCGTCTACTTTGACAGTCATGTGTCACCTTCTTGTCTGTTGTTGGATTAAATCAAGAAGCAATCCTTGAAGTTTCTGTTTGTTCTTCAGTCGTTCATACATTTTGTGTTCGAGGTCTGTTGCCTCTATGTGTATGACGTTGGATACTTGCCTCTTGCCGATGCGCTCAATGCGCCCATTCGCCTGAACATATTGTTCGTTGCTATTGATCGGGCCATACCAGATGATCGTTGACGCACTTGTTAGAGTAAGTCCGTGTGCCATTGTTGCGGGATGGGCGATCAACACATGCGGTGCTTTGGCATGTTGGAAGTCGTGGAAGATTTGGTTACGCTTGTTTGCGGATACCTCGCCATTCACAACACCAACCGACCAGTGCTTGCTGAGTTCTTTCTCAAGCATGTGCAATGTGCCAGTGAGTGGTACAAATAAAATTACTTTCTCTCCTGCTTCTTCAATCACCTCCTTTACTAAGTTAATACGTGGACTGCAATCAACTTCAATGTTCTGTCCATCATCACCATAGGCTACGCCACAAGCAATCTGAACAAGTTTCTGAATCTTGACCGCTTCGTTGACCGCAGTGATCGTTCCCTCTGCGCTCATCTCTGTCACAAAATGTTTGAGCATCTGTGAGTAATGCTTCTTCTGATCGGCAGTAAGTTCCACCTGTCGAGTTTGGATGATGGTCTCAGGTAAGTCGAAACATTCGTCACGTGTGTACCTGACCGCAGGTTGTAGGATGTGCTTCACAATCTCTACGCTCTCAGGTCGTGGCACAAATTTCCACTGACCAATCTTCATCATTACCTGTTCTCTGAAAGCCGTATACGTCTTGGTGCAGAACGGTGACCCAACCAACTTGGCAAGTGCCCATGCGTCTGTTGGGTCGTTGGGTGTTGGTGTGCCAGTCATCAGCCACAAACGTGTTGGCAGATTGTTCGCCATCCATTTGCGGAATATCTTGAAGCGTTGTGTTGATGGGTTGCGTAGCACTGCCGCCTCGTCAACGATCACCAAGTCAAACTTGCCATGCGCTTCTTCACAGATGATGGGGAATCCATCGTGGTTGATGATGTAGAAGTCAGCCTCAGTGTTCAGTAGCTTGCGGCGCTTCTCGGATGTTCCATGAAGCACAACAAATTTACGGTGCACAAACCCTGTAAAGATGGCGTCAGCCCATACACGCTCAAGCGTAGACAGTGGAGAGATGATGAGCACCTTCTTGATCTGCTTGGTCTGTATCAAATAGTCAGCCGCCCACAATGCAGATTGTGTCTTGCCAGTACCGATCTCGTTGAGTACCAATCCACTGTGGTTGAGTGTGAGGAAAGCCGCAGTCTGCCGTTGGTGCTCATAGGGTTTGTACTTACCGCACCAGTTGTAGTAGTGGAGGATGGGCGATGGTGCTTTGATGCCAAGGTTGCGCAGAACCCTGACCTCATCCAGTCTGTGCGGTGTCACCACGATGGGCACACCACGCACCTCGTAGGGCTTGGCAGTAGGGATACTGTCAAGAACCCTGTTCGGATTGTTTAACTTCAGTGCAAGTGCTTTCGCTTGCTCTACTACCAACATGTTGTCACCTGTAAAGTTTTTCTTCTATTGCTTGTTCAAGTGAACGGAGGGAGTCGGTGTCGTACACCAAGAACCACCATCCACCTGCTCGTTGTATTTCTTCGCCACACTTCACTTGCAATGCCGTTGGCTTCTTGGTCTTGTCAGCCTTGACCTCAATGCCTACGAACTTACCCTTGGCAATCGCAATAATGTCGGGGATACCTGCCTTGCCAAAACCATTGTTGGCGGGGAAGAAATACCATACATCATGCTTGACAAGTACCTCAACAACCTTACGCTTTACCTTGCCTTCGGGGGTCATTGCACTCATATATTACTCCTCTTTACACGAATGTCAAGTAGGGTTAAACCCTAGCATAATCACAGTTATGTCGGGCAGGGCAATAGCGGCACAAGCCACTCGGTTTGGCAGGCCAGTTGTCATGTTCCAGTGAGTCGTTGATGCGTTGGATGCGCTTCATAATCTCAGCCCACACTGTGTTCACATCGTTGCGGTAGTACACCTCGGTGTCCATAGCCATGTCCTTTAGCCACACCAAGGAAGTCTTGACCCTCGTCACATCGGGGTAGTGCTTGAATACTTGGGCGGCAAAGATTTGCATCTGAAAGAAGTCGGGGTTGCGCTTGCCTGTTTTCCAATCCATCACCACGGCAATCTCGCCATTGATTACAAGGATGTCAAGTTTACTACGCAGCCATGCGTCAGTCTCCCACCAAGTTGTTGGTGTAAGGTTGTCGGTTAGGACTAACTCTTTCTCCACGTATAGCTCACCATCGCAGGCGATGCGTTCGACTGAGGAACAAAGGGATTCGTAGTGCGCCACCTCCTGTGGTAAGAGGGTGTTCTCCTTGAGTCGTGTCTCAAGAAAGGAATGAATCCTTTCTCCGTACTTACTTGCTTCACCGCCTTCATCCACCACATCCTTGACGATGCGTTGGCGGAAGTACCGCAATGGGCAGTTCTCGTACAGTTTGATTGACGAGTAAGAGTGGCTAAGGCGCATAGGTCATAGCCCCGAGGGGTGTCCTCAGGGTTCTCTGTTTGATTGGAAGTTTCAGTATAGCCTACTCTGACATGCGTTGCAACACATCGAATTTCGCCAGTTCTAAAGCGGCAACTATCGACATGGTGTCAGTCAGATTTGTAGAGTAGCGATGGTAATTGTCACCAATCTTCACAAGCACCATGAGATTGGATGCGTCATCGTTCTCTTGTACTTTGTTGATGATTGCCTCAAGCAGTGAGAGGGCTTCAGCGTTACGTGGTGCACGTTTGATTTCAGCTATGGTCATGTTTGTTCTCCATATTTTTCGATGTTTGTGGTAAGTCTGTGCACTTGTACTTCATCTGTCGGATGTAGATGGCAAAACTGTTCAGTGTGTCCTGACCAAATACCTTCATCTTCAGAATCTCTTGTGCCACTTCTTCGATTACTTGGTCACGATATGGGTTAGTAGATTGAGTCATTACGTGTCTCCATAGTTTTCAGCAGTACCCGCTTCACACGCAACTGGCAACGTGGATGCCCAGCGCGGAGGGGTAGACATGATCTCGACAATAAGTTTCTCTGCGTGTTGCGCCTGTTCTTCAGGGGCAGTGATGATGATCTCATCGTGGACTTGGAAAGCCACGTGGTAGTGTTGACCAACGGCAGTCATCTGTTCGGACACAACGATACGAGCGAGTGCTTGAATCAGATTCTCTGTGACCTTGCCACCATAGATACGAGTCCAACTTATATCATCCGTTGCCCCGCTCATCACACGATCTTTAACTGCCTTGCGGTAGGTACGTGCATCAGCGATGTATTCAAACCCGCTGTTGGTCTGCCGTAATGCAGGGTACTTAATCTGCAACTTGTTGGGGAGTGTGATGCCTGTGTTGTCGTAGCTCACAAGCGGATGTATCTTGCCGCTTCCACCCTGTGTCATGGCGGTCAGTGCACTTCCACACTTCTGCCATAGTGCCACGATCTTGTGGTTCTTCTGCCGGTAGAGTCGCACAATACGTTCGGCTTCGTTAAGGTCGATCACTACGTTCACACCACCTTGCCCGATCTCAAGGGTGCGTCTGAACTTCTCTGCGCCCATGCCGTAGCCAAGACCAAGAATACAAGTCTTACCTACGAATCGTTCTACCTTGTCAGCCTTGGTGATCTTGCGCCCATACACATCGGATGCGAACTCACTATATACATCTCGCCCCTCGGCAAAGGCTTGAACTAAGTCCTCTTGCTCTGCAATCCACGCAACCATGCGGGCCTCGATCTGTGACGAATCACACGCCACAAGAACTTGTCCCTTGGGTGCTCGTAGTGCACGCCTAATCTTGTTGTTCCCACGTGCGGGTAGGTTCTGCAAGTTTAGTTTATCGCCACCACTGAATCGCCCTGTGTGCGCACCATAATAGTTGAGCATGATGGGCAACCGCCCCCGCTTGGCGACACCAAGTAGGGCTTCGGTTCGGGTTTCTTCGATGGTTGATTTGACACCTAGGCGAGCGGCGACTGCGTTCTGCACACGCTCATCAGTATGTTCTAGTAAGTCGGTGAAGGCTTTGTCCGTCTTACTAAATGCCCACGCTTGCTTGCCTGTACGTGCGCTCACCTTGGTCGGGGGTTCGACACCTAGGTTGATTAGGTACTTGGAGAATATATCGTTGCTCATCAGCGTCTTGGTGATTGCTTCATCACTGATACCAGTCAGCCCCATGTCTGCGATCAGCCCACCCTTTCGGGCAATTACTTCCTCAAGATGTTCACGTAAAAGAAGCACATCCAACTCGATGGTCGGCTCGGTGTACATGCGTAGCGTTTGGTCGATGACCAGCAACTCGCTGACAGGAAAACCTTTCTTCATTTTGTTGAACAAAGCATAGGTCAACTCCACATCGTTCTTGCAGTACTCTCCGTATCGTGCAAGTTCTTCTGTGGTGAATTGTGATTTGCGTTTGCCAAGTGCTTGGATAACCTCGTCACCTTTCTTGCCTAGTCCGTAGTAGGTAGTGAGTGCGGCAAGGCTTCCACCTACTGTGAGATTGTGCAAAGGTCTTGCCATACTCAGTGTGTCAAGCCACAACTTAGGCTTGATGCCAAAGTGCCACGATAGGATTGCCCCATCGAACGCAGTATGGTGACAGAGGATTGCCTTGTTGCGGTAGTCAAGACTGTTGAGGAATTTCCCCACGTTGTCCCCGCTATACCAGTCGGTTGGGTAGTCGTTTACCTTGACACCTACACCGATGACTTCAAAGTCGGGGCTACGTACATACGCCTCCGTAGTCATCTTAGACAGGGAGTAGTCCTTGTCATAGTAGGTTTCAAAGTCAATGGTTACTATGTCCATTACTTGTTCACCTCAACAAGTTTGTCAATGTAATGCCGTGCTTTCTTGATGTCGTCCAGCCCACCCTTGACATCACAACGTGCAAGATATTTGATTGCGTTGCCCCGAAGAAACCCACTAAATTGCTCGGGTGTCATCCATGCTTGCATCGCTAACCAAGGTTGCACGGCCATGTCTTTGTAATGAGAACCACCAACTTGTTGTAGGTCGGCAGTCTGTGTTACCGCGTCGGTGATCTGAGGATTGACTACCTCACCTAGCATAGAACCACTGAGCACACGCTTGCGTATGCCATACACCTGCGGCATGTGCATACCAAACTTAGCACCAACATCTTTCGGTACTGCGTTGGGGTGCTTCAAAAAATACTCTGATACTTTTGCCGTTTTGCTTTTCTTCATTTCACTCTCCTAGGTTTTGCACTATTGTGCGTTGATAAAGGTTTTCTCATACGCTTGGATGGGATACCCATGCGTCTTGCTATGGTGCTTACCATGTTGGGGCTTAGGTTGAAGTCGATAGAGATAGTCAGATGTTTCTCCCCTGCTTTCAAACGTTCTGCGATTTTTAAGTTGCGCAGGGTTAATCCTCTGCGCTTGACCACAGCCTTTGAATGGGGTTGCATGTGCTTGCTGATCGTGCCCCATAGGGCATCGTCTATTTCGTAGGTGTTGAAGCGAAGTTCGCATCGTTGACAGTCTCTCGTTCGTCTACTCACACATTGGTCAAACAGGGCGCGGGTTTCCCGCACCTCTGTATTACCACCGCAATTAGGACACTTCACTCTGCGCTTTCTCTCGCTCTATGGATTTGTATATCGCACCATACTCATCTTCTACATCACCGAACACACCGAACCTACGGCGAAGTTGGGTACTCAGTTCAGCACACACGTTATCAGCCGCTTGTAGCGTTGTCTCTTTACTGATAGTGATGTGGTAGTACGCTCTGCCTTGTACGCTTTGAGCGAAACCATGTAGTAGTTCAGTTGGGTGTTGGTTATTCTTAATTGAATCGAACAACAAGTCAATCCATTTTTCACTCGACCAGTCAGGTTGAACCCAGTCATATCTAGTCTTACTAAGTGTGCGTTCTGCTATAACATCTTGGCAGATAGAATCAAGCACACCTAACTTGGCTCGTACTTTCAGTCCACGTTTGAACACACGTAAGGCCCGTAACCATTCGGTTCGTTTACCAGCAACAACTTGTACGTCAGTAGTTGGCTTGGCGTTGAGACACTCGCCAGTATCGAGACTGAATTTGATTCCGTTGAATACTTCGATACCTTCAACCTTCATAGCATTGCGCCATTGTTCCCATCGGTGAGCACCATAAGAACCTACTATCTTCTTGGTATGTATTACACGATGGCGACCAGTGGCTACCCTCTCCCACCCGATAGGTATTGCACGGCATAGTGCTTGGCTTAGTGTGATGGAGTAGTTCTTAGCCTGAGCACTTGTCATAGTAAACGTCAACGTGTTGTCAGGCGCAAACACACAGATGGTCTTACCATCCATGCGCAGTTCAAAGTTCTCGTCTACCTTATGTAAGCGACACCAGTTCTTGACTGGCTTACCCTTGTCAGGGAAACGGCATGTTCCATACAGGCGTTTAGCCTGATCGTAGGTTTGTACTGCGGCTTGGTCAAAATAACTCATCGGATTACCTCCACGTTGTGTTGTTTAAGGGCTTCTTCAAGTGCCTCTCGAATTGATTGGCGTATGATTTTCTTCATACGCTTTACTTGATACTCATGGTATGCCTTGGTGTACTTGTACAGACTGAGGTTGGTATACATACCATCCTCACGTTCCTTGGAATAATCTGCACCCGCTTCCATAGCAAGGCGTACCATTAGCTTTGTTGATATACGTGTTTGCATATCAGCGTGTGAGTTTGTTGGCTACGACAGTAGCAGTCAGAGTACCAAGGTCAACATTGACCACGACCTCTTTCTTCTCACGTTCTTTTATCTCACGATGTTTGTCTTTGTATGACTCGGGTATCAAGTCCCACAGTGGAGGCCACATCTTCAATGCGGGTGCAAGGGTAGCGTGTGCGTTGATAACTTCCTTGACTGCATTGACAAAGTTTGTTTTCTTCTGCGCTACTGATTTGATATGGTTGCGGTAGTCCTCGATCTCTAAGGCTATCTCCTCCCATTCGTGTCCGACTAACTCGTAGCCGTAGTAGTCTCTACCCTTAGCAGGTACATCTTTGGGTAGGCTATTGGGGATAGGGCGTGAGCTAGTTAACTTGCACTCTAGCCCACCAATATCTGCGCCGTTGATTCGTGCTACCTTGATGCTAGAAGTCTCGCTGAAGAAGCACATCGGTAGTGCGTTCATTGCAGGGATGTATTTGCGATGGATGATTTCGTAGATACGATCACCCCACGTAGCGTTGACGTTACCTTTTGCCGCATCCATTTGCTTGTCAAACATACGCTCTGCGTTCTTAACAATCGCATCTTGTAACTCTTTACTGAATCTAACTGTAGCCATGTCACTCTCCTTTGGTTAGTTGATACACAATATCGTTGGCTTCTACCAACTTGTTTTCAATGTCGTACATTACGACAAACTCTTGGTCAGGGTATAGTTCCCTGATAGTGTCTGCTAAGGTTTGCAGACTCCGAACGATTCGCATTTTTAACTCGGACTCTAATACCATCTTTATGCCTTTCTATTTCTACGTTGCCATCGGCAACATCATGTACCAAAGCAGAGAGTAAAACCCCTGCACGGATATGACTCCGTATCTCAGAGCGTAGGTACGAGATGTAAACACCCATACCTACGAACACACATACGGCAAGTAGTTCGCCGTATGTAATCACATCAGCACCACTTCTCCGAAAGGTGCAGTGCCCTCATCGGTAGATACCCACAGTACAGGACAACTTGGCTCGTCACCGAAGTCGTTGCAACACAGGTCAGTCAAGAACACTACGGCAACAGGCTCGATGTTGTGTTCCAACATGTACTCAAACACAGGGCTGAACGCAGTACCTCCACCTCCGTGTGGCTTAATATCTAACTCGTCATCTGCACCATACGATTCGTAGTGGCTCACCTCACTATCGAAGTACACCACGTGGATACGTGTCGGACACATGTCATCCTTGACTGTACGAATCTCAGCAGAGAACTGATTGATAACGTCTTGAGTGATTGAACCTGAGCAGTCCACTGCAAACAACACCTCACCCATCACCTCACCACTTGTGCTTGGTAGATAGATGCCTTGTGCAAGGAAGCGTCTGTTAGGTCTAGACCATGAGCGACTATCGTTCTTGCACTTGACAAGGAAGCGTTGCATCACATCACGCCAGTCAACCTTAGGTCTGAGTACCTCGTCAACCAGTCGTTCCATACCTGCACTCATCTTGCCCATCATCTTTGCGGCTTGTGCCGCTTGTGCTACTCTGACTTTCCACTCGGCTTGCTCTTGTGCTTGCTCGGCTTGTGAACCCTCAGCATCTTCACAGTTGTCGAGCGGGTCACCATCTCCGCCGTACCCACCTCCTCCTCCACCATCGTCATCTTCAAGGATGTTGTAGATACCATCGGATGTTCCGTTGCCTGCTTGGTAGATAGCATCGCTGAGTAAGCCACGCTCAGGCATCTTGCCAATGTTGTCATCGACTAGCAACTTGTTGATTACGTAGTCAGCCGCTTTGTTCCAACGTCTGTGTTGTCTCTCTTGTCTGCGATAGTTATGCTCAAGCATCGGATGCAAACACTCGTGGGCTACAAGAAACTTCAACTCCTCATCTGTCAACTCACTACAGAAGTCAGGGTTAAACTGCACACGCTTACCATTCGTTGAAGCAGTTGGTATGTCACGGCTCAATACGAACGGCATGTTGAGTGCCACAGTACCAATGAACGGATGCTCAAGTATGAGTGCAGTCTTTGCTTTCGCAAGACGAATTCTCATCTTGGCTTCTTCTTGTGGGGTGATTGGTTTCACCTCCTCTTTAGGCATTACGCTAGTCATCACTTACCTCCCATGAAAACGGACATCTTGTCCATGATTGCTTTGGCTTCAGCCGCTGTATCACGGCGAAGATCGGGGTCATTACGCAGAGCATCAGGGTGCTTGAGTAACGAGGCTTCTACTTCTTGTCGAAGTGTCTCTAGGTTGGGGTCATCCATGAAGTTCAAGCGAGACAGTAAGTCGCACTGTTCACGAATGTTTTCAACCATGCTATCTCGGAAGATAGACTTGGGGTCGGCTAGTTTCTCAGCCATGTGTTTGACCTTATCGTAGATGCGTTGCCACACCTCGGTCATTGCTTTGCTCTGTGCATCAGCAACTCTACGCTCAACGTCTTGTTGGATGCGAGACAACTCATCAGACGCTATCGACACACGGAAGTCACTGCTTGGTACAGGGAAGATCGCTATGTCGAGATTGAACTTGTTGCCTATATCGTCAGCACTCGGGTAGTCATTGGCATCGTACAGACTGTTGAGTAAACGCTTGGCATCGAGCATCAGTTGGGGATACTCATGGCGGAAGTCAGACACAAGGCTATACCACTCACTCTTTTCCTTGCGGAACTCAGTCATAAAGTTGAGGTAGTTGGATGTGGGTAGCATCATCGTGCCATCCAAACCCCACGGCAACGTGTTGTCGTAGAACTTGGTACGGATGTGTGTTGACTTCTTGTGTACACGATCAAGTAGATCGTTCATTGGTAGCAGGACTTTGTTGTAACGACCCACATCTATGGTTGTCCCATGTGATGAGGCTACGTCACGTGTTACCCGCTTGTCGAACTTACGAGCAGTCCACTGCGATATGGATAGTTGCACTAGCAACGCTCTATCATTTAGATTCATACTGTCACTCCTAGTTGGTTGAAGAATGAGGGGACTAGCCCCTCGGTTGGTTAGAACAATACGTCTTGGTGTTGTATCGACCACTTGGTAAACGCTTGAGTATTGGCTAACTCAGGCTTCTTACGTGCCGCATAGCTGATCGTTAGCACACTGAACTCAGGTGGCATACGCTCGGCATAGGTACAAACACGTTCAAAGTTGTTCTCAGTTGCACGTTCAGCGATAGCACCGCTGAGTGCATACAACGTAGCAGGGTCAGTTGGCACTGCGGATGTTGTTGGGTTGAGAAGAATGTTGTCAGGGTTCGGTAACTTACGGAAGATTTTCACGAAACCTACGAACTCTGCGGCACAACCCTCACCTACTGCACCTTTGAACGACTCGTACTCTGCTTCGGCAGGCACAGTACCAAGCACATCACTGACACCCTCTACCCATGAGCGAGGTGTAGCGTTCTGGTCACGCTGAGGGTCATAGTCGTGCAACAAGTTGGGACGAAAGCGAATGAACGAGATCAACTCAGGCTTGACGTTGTTCTGTAGTGCCCATGCAGTCCAGTCATCGAGGTGTGTATCGAGATCGAATACTGTCTCACGATTACGCAAGTGACCAAGCACTCGGTTAGCACCTGCTCTGTCTGCTTGGCGGTTACCAGTAGAGATCACTTGCCATCCATCAGGCATCGGTACACCATGCAGGGTACGTGCTTGGCAGATGTTGGCTAAGACTTTCTGTAGGTCAGCACTCGCTTGGTTACGATCATCGAACAACAAGATGCCACGTTCGGGTGACTTACCCTTGACAGGAAACCAGTCGGGTAGTTTGTAATGCAACGTGTTGTTCTCTGCTTCGGGGAACAAGATACCGAAGTCCTCGACAAGCATTGTCGGCATGTGACGTTCGATGCAGGGAACACCTAGTTCTTCTGCAACTTGTTGCACGATGGTTGTCTTACCACCACCGGGACTACCCTCGATACAGATAGTGCGTTGGATGGGGAATAAAGACTTGATTGTGTCTTTCAGTAGTGTGGCTCGCATCAGTGAACTCCTTTATACAAACGATGGTCAGGGCCGTAAGAGACTGCTTGTCCCTCGGTACGGATTTTCTTGGCATCAGGCTTCGATGCAAAGTACATTGGATTACCGCTGTCATCCTTGACAATGGCTCCGCTCTTTCTGTGTTTCAGCACAAACAGACGTTTCATAGCAACTCCTTAGTTACGATTGAGAGGGATAAACAAACACTCGTATGGATGACGTACCCCTTTAGCGTCAACATACGTTTCACCGCACCCAACAAGCCACTCAACTACGAGTAGCGTGGTAAGTGCTGAGAACAGGAACATGAGTAGGACTGTGCCTATCCCACGTAAGACTCGCTTGAGTAGCGAATCATTGATGGATACACCCATTGGCTTGAGTGGCTTAAGTTTGAACTTGTTGTTGAATAGCATTTATATCTTCCTCACCAGTTGGTGGAATAAGTTCTTCGTATGGATTGCCGTTAAACATCCGTGCTACAGGGACAAAGGCAATGTCCCCCTCCATACGATTGACCATGCAGATTACTGCAACGGCTTCCCCTGTGTTGACATCGGTACACTCCATGAGTGCTACGTCATCGTTCTCAAACGCTTTACTCAGCGTCTTGAAGTTGGCAATATGCCCTTGTGCTAGGCTCATCGGTGTAACCCTCCTTTGTTGTTGATACCCTTGAGATCATCCATGTCAGTCAGCAACATGTAGTTGGACTTGTGCATGGGTGCTACTGTGAACTTACGTTGCTTGGCGATCTTCTCCCCACAAGCCATGCAAGTGGGTCTTGCCATAGCCCTCCGCTGAGGCTCTACCCTTACGGCATAGCAAGACACACAGATGGGCAAGTGATAGTCTTCACTCATACAGTTACCTCCTCCCAAGATGATGGTTGATGTGAACTAAGGATGCGTTCCTTAGCAATAGCCGAGTACCCCCGAGTTGCAAGGGTTTTCATCCAGTGCAGTGACAACAGGATGGTTGTTCTCTGTGGATGTGACTGGGTTCTGTGCTTGGATGTAGTCACAGAGCATCCCTCCTCGTTCTCAAACCAAACGCCCTCCGAGTGAACAAACAAAGGCCAGTGCTCACCATAGCTATACACTACGTATGTCTTGCCATCGTCTGTAAACTTACCGAAGATGTTGGATGCAACGAAAGGTTTACGCTCTTGTACATATCCCCTGCACTGCTTGTTGGATACACGAGTAGTCATACTGTGTACCCCCGAGGTTTACGCCAGTTGATACGGCGATAGCTGATGTAGTCATCCCCTACCCTGCAATGTTCTACAGAGTGGGGTAGGAATACAGGTAAACGAAAGATAAGGCGATGAAGCCACGAATCTACTCTGACAATCATAAGATACCTCCACAAAATAGGGTGTGAGTTGGACTCACACCCCTTGTTTCACAAGTTGACAATAGCGAGTTTACGCATACTGCCAAACCGAATCATCACTCCGCTGTAGCCGTCTTGCTTCAGCGTTGATGACTCCCCCTTGCCAACATAACTGCCAGCATAAGTTGACATTCCCTGTACTACAAAGTCCTTGCCACTACGCCAAGCGTCAACGGCTTCAGCCTTTGTCTTGTAGTCACGACCATAAGCAGGTGTTACATGAAGATGTTTCATATGTACTCCTGTTAAGCCAACTTAGTAATAGTCACCTTGCTAGGTGCTTTACGCTCAGGTAACAAAGCAACATAAGGCTTACCGAAACGATCACACATCAAGATCGGTGTATCACCAGTAGCTTCAGGCTAGAAAACCCTAGGTGTCAGCTTGTTCTTCTTCGCAACTTCCAAGATAGTTGTGTAAAGTTCTTGTGCATTGTCAGCATTGAAGCGACCCTCTGCATCAGGTTTTACAACGACTTCACCTTTGGTGTTGGAGAAAATGGAAACGTTACCCTTAAAAATCATTGCCATGATAGGCTCCTTGTAAAGTAGGTTACTGAAAGTGCGGTAAGCAGAACGCCGACCGCTGAGGGCAGACTACCGCCGACCCGAAAAAACGTCAAGTGCGGCCTCGTTCTCCAAGAGAATAGGTGTGTAAAGTATTGTTTAAGTGTGTAAACAATCTAAAAGATGTTGCTAACACAGGTGAACAATCTGTGTCAAGTTAAGGTGGAATAGATTGTTTGGAACACGTTGAAACCCGCATGAATACTGGGTTTGTGGGGTGTGTCAAGTTAAACAATCTAAATAATCTGTGGTTTTAGAAATGAAGTTGCGCACCGCAAAAAGAAAATTTCTAGAGAGAATACTCGCTGAGGAAAGGGTATATAAAAAGTGTAGATTATACAGATTATATAGATTGTCTCGCTATGGATATAATTTGTAAGTGGTTGATTCCATTGGCTTTTCTAGTTGTAAAGTGTAAGGTTATACCATCTAAAACTTGACGAATTCAACAGAAATTTTTACAGATTGTTGGAAATTCACAGATTATTGTAAAGTTTCAACAGGTTTTAGCCATGAAATTACAGGGAAAGTGTTCATAACGTGTGACAATGGCGCTTTAAAGCGAGCCGCGACCCCCCGACGTATGGTTTATATAAGCTATATACAGAGGAATGATCCCCCTTGGCTGTGCTGCATGTGTAATGTAAGGTTTTTAGGCACAAAAAAAGCCCGCTTTCGCGGGCAGTGGTTAGAAAAGCGCCATTGAGAGCCATAGTAATGCGTACAGCATAGGGGCAAACAGCAGAGCGGCGATCAGCGGGTGGTTTTCACAGAATTTTTCCATCATTTTCTCCAGAAAGAGAGCCACTTGCGTGGCTCTCGGGGTTAGATCATCTTCAACTTCACCATTTCAGGCGGGATTCCATCGTCGATCAGTTCCTGTTGGAACCTTACAGCGGCGGCGTCTCGCTTAAAGCATTGGAAAAAGATACTGTCTCCAGCTTGCCAGCGAACTTGAAACCGATTGGGTTCTTGTTTGCGGGTTTTGCGTGTGCCTTTATAGGGCAGGATGGTTACCTTCATAGTTTTCACTCCAGTAGGGTTGAAAAAGAACCCGGGCACTGTCACTGCCCGGGGTTAAGGCTCTTAAGCCAACTTGGTCACTTTAGGACGGTTGGGCTGGTTGCCGTCTCGCTTTGGTAACACCGCGATGTACGGGTTGCCGTAACGATTTGCCAACAAGACCGCTTCCGTTCCGCCTTCAGTTAAGAACAGCGAGTACTTGTTAATACTTGCTTTGTTCTTTTTACCCAACTCCAACATCTTTTGATGCAGAGCCGTTGCCTGAGTGCTGTCCCATGCGCCTTCGGGGTCTCGCTTGAGAGCGATCTCACCCTTAGAGTTAAGAACAACGGAAACCTTCCCTTCAAAAGTTCTATTTGACATAGAATCCTCCAGTGTGACCTATTGTTAAAGAGCAGGCGGTAGGTCAATTCGCCTACCCTATCAGCGGTGCGATCACCGCCGACAAATTCAGACTCTCACAACTTGACAAAAGCGTCAAGTATGCCGTTTTCACTAGGAAATAATGACCACAATGTTTGAAGGGTTATTCGCTCGGCTCGTCGCTTGTCAAAGCAAGAGGGGGGCACATGGACACGCGAGCCGACACCCCGCCCCAGTTGTAGTAAACCTCTTAAAGCAAGACCCAAAAAAAGGAACGTGTAAAGTTAGCTCGAATTAAACCGGTAATTTGTCCCCGGGGTATCTATCGCGCATACATAAACATCTTGCTACATCATTGCCAGAAATTCCTAAACCCCCGTTTGTAATTTGCTTGTGGGCGCACGTAATGTCGGTTATGTCAGTAATCCCCGGGGTACGGGGGTGCGCAATATTAGGGGTTGACACGTCCGTCTATCTGCCATAATCTGCGCTCATGGACAACCTACCACTTCACCACACCAAATGGTCAGACAGGCTGGCGTTCGACATTGCCCTAACTTTGGAGGGCAGTGGGGAGACGCTACAAGAAGTTATTGGGCGGCATCAAATATCGCCCACGGACATTCTGACGTTTAACGCTGACCCCATCTTTCTCAAGAAGGTGGACAACTACAGGGACGAAATCCGCGAAAAGGGGATGACGTTCAAGCTCAAGGCGCGTGCGCAGGCCGAAGAACTTCTCACCACATCTTGGATGTTGATTCACGACCCGGCAGTTTCAGCCGCAGTCAAGGCTGACCTGATTAAGTCAACTGTGAAGTGGGCGGGCTTGGAGCCGAAGGGTGAAGTCGTCAACGAAGGTGGCGGAGGCGGGGTGCGCATCAATATAAACTTGGGCGGCCAGCAGCACGCGGTACAAATTCTTGACAACCAACCTGAGGTAGTGGATGCAACTCCCATCGAAAATTGAAGAACTGTTCACCCAAACGTACGACGGCTTTAAAGCCGTAAAACTGCGAAGCGCCAGCGAAGCCATCATGGTAGAGAACGCACTTGGCCGCGCCAGCTTGTCCTACCAGACAAAAATTACACGTAGCAAAAAACACGGGCGCGAGTTCGTCATCTTGCTGGTGGAGGCTCCCTGTGCCGCTTGATATTAACTATACACCGCCGCCAACTGGCGAGAAGTTCATGGGGTCAGACCGCAAGATGCGGGTGCTCATGGGGCCAGTAGGTTCTGGCAAGTCGGTGACTTGTTCCTTTGAGGTTGTGCGACGAGCGTCGATGCAAACGCCCAACCAGCAGGGGGTGCGCAGGACTCGGGCGGCCATCGTCCGAGAAACTGCACGCCAGTTGCAAGACACCACAATCAAGACGTTCCTCGACTGGTTCCCGCCGGGAGTGTGTGGCGACTACATGCGCACGACCAAGACTTACTTCTTCAAGGTGGGCGACATCGAGTGCGAGATTATGTTCCGGGCACTGGACGACGCAGACGACGTGGCCAACTTGAACTCACTGGAGTTGACCTTCGCATGGTTTAACGAGTGCCGAGACATCCATCCCGACATTGTGGACGCGATGTCTAAACGTATCGGGCGCTTCCCGTCTGCCAAAGACGGTGGCCCGACATGGCATGGAATGTGGGGAGATACCAACCCTCCGACGATGGATACGTGGTGGTATTATCAGATGGAAGGACTTGACCCCAAAGATGGCGTATCTGCGAACAATAACGGCTGGGACGTTTTCAAACAACCGTCCGGACGCAGTGCGTTTGCAGAAAACATCGAAAACCTACCGGAGGGTTACTACGACACCCAAGGTCGTAGCGAAGAATACGTACGGGTATACATCGACGGGGAGTACGGCCTATCCTCGGCTGGTATGCCTGTGTACAAGTATTTCCGGCCTGACTACCATATGGCTAGACAGAGACTTCGCCCTATCAGTAATGGAGTTCGACCCATTGTTGTCGGGATGGACTTGGGGCTTACCCCCGCAGCTATCCTCGGACAGCAAGACCCCCGAGGCCGCGCCCTGATACTTGGCGAGTGTGTATCGTTTGACATGGGCATCCAGCGTTTCGTGAGGACTATGCTCAAGCCACTGATCTACGAACGGTTTGGTGGTGCGCCCATACTGATCGTCACCGACCCAGCGGGCATACAGCGGGCACAGACCGATGAACGCTCAGCGGTGGACATCATCAAAGCAGAAGGACTAAGGGTTATCCCTGCTAAGACCAACAATATCTCGGCACGGATTAACGCAGTCGATGATTTCCTCATGCGGCAGGTGGACGGCGACCCAGCGTTCCTTGTTGACCCGGGGTGCACACAACTCAAAGCGGCCATGATGGGCGGCTACCGCTACAAGCCCAAAGGCGATGGCGACATCGACAAGAACAAACACTCACACGTGGCCGAAGCGTTGCAGTATCTGATGCTGCATATCACCAGCGTCGGGGAAGGCACGTCCTTACCTCGGCGTAGGGAAATCAAGCAAGTTGCCTCAGCAGGGTGGACATGATATGATTTCTGCACTGCTCACGCAGTTGTCACCCTCCGTTCAGTTGGAGTTACCCCCCATCGAGCGAAAGTTCTTGGGGGATTTTTTTGTTGACAACAAGTTTGTGTATTGGTATACACTAGCGATAAGAGCAACTTAGGAGGCGGCCTTGGCTAAACAAGTTGGTAAAAGTTTCACCATCATCTCGACGAACCCCAAAATGGCTTCGACGGGAATGGTCTCGCAAAGATATTCACCCACTATCTCTAAGCACGCAGTGATAATGCCCGTGCCGGGTTCCCCTCCTTGGAATCGTGCGACAGATGGCCCGCCCCCCATTGGGTACGCGGGGAAAGTAGTTAATGAACCTCCTGCTGCACCTGCACCTGCACCTGCACCCGCACTAAATCCAGCAGCCACACAACCACCAGCCACTGCACGTAAAACTGGTCTCGAATATGATCCCTACGACACTACACTGGAAGAAGCAGCTAAAGCGCCTACAGTGTTTCGTGGACAAGCCCCGAAGATGGAAGCAATGCCTGACATTGCAAAACCTGCGGATGTTAAATTTTATGGTGAGGAGTACAAGAGTGATGCTCAAAAACTTGCTAACGAACGCCAAGCTGCGTATGAACGCCGCTTATCAAACGCTGCGATCCGCAGCGGTAACGCTATACCAACGATTGGTGAAGGCGGCAAAGTAACCGCTGGCGCTGCACCTGTTGAAACTGTTTCACGTGAAACAGAAGGATTGCAACAACTCAAGACATCCCAAGCACGCCGTGTTGCTGCACCATCACAACAAGCTGCTGCTGTTGAAGTTATCAAGGCAGCTAAGAGTATGTATGGGCCAGAGGAGATGCGCAATAAACTTGTGCTGAATCTTACTCAGGGTAAAGTGATTGCACAGCAAAGCATGGATGAATACTTGAAGAAGCAACAGAAAGAGAAAAGGTAACAGATATGGCAGGTCTGTCATTTCTTCGCGTTGTAAGTAACTCTGATCTTTCTCGGCAGCAAGAGAAAGAAGCGTCGGATAAGGCATTGGCGGAACGCCAGAGTCAGCCATTGATCCTTGGTATCTCAGGCTATTTGCGTGAGTGCTGGGATGCTGCACAACAAGCGAAGAAACCTATTGAGCAAAAGATGCTCAAAGCACTACGCCAACGTAACGGCGAGTACGACGACGATAAAGCCCGTGATATCAAAGCACAAGGCGGCTCTGATATTTACATGATGATTACCGAAGTGAAATGCCGTGCAGCCGAGTCTTGGCTGCGAGACATTTTGCTCGACAACGGCACACCTCCTTGGGACATCCAAGCTACGCCGATCCCCGATATGTCTCCTCAACAGTCAAAAGCTATTCAGGAGATTTTTGCGTACAAGGTTTTGAAACTTGTTGAGGAAACTGGGCAAGCGCCTAATCCTTCTGCAATGGGTGAGATCAAAGAGATGGTCGCGCAAGACTATCGCTTCAAGATTTTGCAAGAAGCGCAAAACCGTGCTGATAAGATGAAGATTAAGATCAGCGATCAGTTTGCCCAAGGCGGCTGGGCTAATGCCTTCAACGATTTTGTTACAGACTTGGTTACCTATCCCTCGGCATTTGTTAAAGGGCCAGTTGTGCGCCGTCAGCGTGCTCTCGGATGGGAAACTGATCCCGTTACAGGTAAGACAATTGCCAAGCCGATTGAACGGATTGCGCCAGAGTACGAACGGGTTGATCCATTCCGCATCTTCCCCGAGCCGGGCATCACCAACATTAACGATGGCTATTTGTTTGAGCATCACCGCCTAAGCCGTATGGAACTTGCCGACTTGGTAGGTGTCCCCGGTTACGACGATGATGCTATTCGCAAAGTGCTTGAGATTGGTAACGGCCAGTCTTGGATCAATATGGATGTGGAGCTTCTCAAGCAGGAGCAAGAGCGCAAGTTCTACTCGCACATGCGCCCAACTGAGATGTTCGATGCTCTAGAGTTCTGGGGCAAAGTATCTGGCAAGATGCTGATTGAGTGGGGTCTTACTGAGGACGATGTCCCTGATCCTGCTCGTGAGTACGATGCCAACATCTGGCAAGTTGGCAACTACACCATCAAGGCCGTGCTGAACTACGACCCCCTCGGTGAAAAGCCATACGCTAAAACCTCGTTTATCAAGTGCCCCGGTTCATTCTGGGGTAAGGGTATCCCTGAGATCATTGAGGACGTACAGAGCGTTTGTAACGCTTCGGCTCGTGCGTTGGTCAACAACATGGGTATTGCTTCTGGCCCACAGGTCGAAGTTAACCTTGAGCGGCTGCCACCCAACGAGGACATCACACAGATTCATCCTTGGAAAATCTGGCAAACGCTCAACGATCCTATTGGCTCAAGTGCCCCTGCTGTGCGTTTTACGCAACCTGAGGACAATGCAAATACCCTCATGGCTGTGTACGAGAGATTCAGCAAGCTGGCCGATGAACACTCTGGAATTCCAGCCTACATGTATGGTGACTTGAACGTACAAGGCGCGGGCCGTACGTCGTCAGGTCTATCCATGCTGATGGGCGCATCTGGCAAAGGTATCCGGCAAGTCGTGATGCACATTGACAGCGATGTGATTAAACCCATCGTGCAACGCCAGTTTGTGTACAACATGCGCTATGACGAAGACGAGTCCATCAAGGGCGACGCACAAGTCATGGCCAGAGGCGCAGTTAACTTGGCGGTCAAAGAGACCGTTAACGTACGCCGTATCGAATTCCTTAACGCCACTGCCAACCAGATCGACGCTGAGATCATTGGCAAAGATGGGCGTGCAGCGATCCTTCGTGAGATCGCAAAAGGTCTACAAATGCCTGTGGATGACATCGTTCCATCTCGGGAGAAAACTGCGTTCCTTGGTAGGGCGCAGGCTCAGATTGCTGCACAGCAATCGCAACAAGAGCCTACACCTACTCAACCGGACGGTTCTCCCAAAGGTGGCATGGATGGCAACACAGTCAGTAGTCGTGTGAGTGGGAGGGCGGCATGATCCGTCCTGACGACAAGGCTATGCAAGCGCTTGCAAATGTCTCGCGCCAGTACCCCGAAGTTCGGGACTGGCTCAAGGCGTGGTACGAGCACGAGCTATCTAAGTTGCCACTTGCAGTAAACAACCCGGCGGTTCCACAGGGGCGCTGTCAGGTATTGGGCGAGGTGTACAACCTTGTCAAAGATGCCCCTGATTTTGTAGCGGCAAAGTCAAGATGACTCGCCGTCTAGTTAACGCATACCGATAGGAGCGTAAAAATGGCACTTCCAGAGCAAATTCGCAAACAGACCGAGGCTGTACAGGAGTTGTACAAGCAACTTAACGATGAGGAAAACCAAGGCGCACAAAATGCCGCCAATGGAGACACTTCGTCCAACGAGTCCGCTTATGACAATGAACCTTCTGCCGACGAGAATTCTGGCGTCAACGATGCTGCTCACCCTGCTGAAAACACAGAGCAACCGTCAGCAGGAACCCAAGGTTCAGAAGATGTTGTCCAGAAGTACAGAACCCTTCAGGGTATGTACAACGCAGAAGTCCCACGCTTACACGCACATAACCGTGAAATGCAGGGCCGCGTTCAGCAGCTTGAACAATTGCTTGCTTCGCTTTCCGCACAGCAACAACCCCAAGGACGCCAAGTCCAGCACGACCCCTTGGTCACCGACCAAGACGTGCAGGAGTATGGTGAGTCACTGGATGTGATGCGAAAAGTTAGCCGCGAGGAGTTAATGCCCGTGGCGCAGAAGATCGCGCAGTTGGAAGGTATGCTTCGTCAGATGCACACCAGCGTTGTACCTCAGGTACAAGCAGTGGCGCACCGACAAGCAGTTTCCGCAGAGCAGCAGTTCTGGTCAGATATAACTGATAACGTCCCTAACTGGCGTGCAATCAACGACACTCAGGCTTTCCAGTCTTGGTTGTTGGAGGTTGATCCGCTTACTGGGATTACTCGTCAAACGTATCTTGAAGACGCACAGCGTAATCTTGATACTCGTCGGGTTATTAGTTTCTTCCAAGCTTGGGGTGAGATCAATGGACAGCCTACTGGTGCTCGCCCTAACCGAAATACGCAAGGTTCGGAATTGGAAAGACAGGTTGCACCGGGTCGCTCACGCGGCACGAACCCGACAAACAATTCCAGCGCCAAGACATACTCTGCTGATGACATCAAAACCTTTTTCAACGATGTCCGTTCGCAGAAGTACAAAGGGCGTGAAGCCGAGCGTGATCGAATCGAACGTGACATTTTCGCTGCACAGCGAGAAGGTCGCATTGTTGCTTAATTAGACAAGGAGTCTCATCATGGCATATCCTAACGCCGCTGGCCGCCCACAGTATTCGGGCAACTTCATTCCAGAAATCTGGTCTGGCAAACTCATTGAGAATTTCTACGACGCCACCGTGCTCGCAGCGATCTCTAACACTGACTACGAAGGCGAAATCCGCGCATATGGCGACACCGTCAATATCCGCACTTCTCCTGAAGTCACCATCCGCACTTATGTGAAGGGTCAGACTCTCCAAGTTGAGAACCCTGACAAAGCTAAGTTGCAGTTGTTGATCGACAAAGGCGAGTACTTCTCCTGCATCGAGGACGACGTGGACAAAGTTCAATCTGACATCAACTTGATGGACACTTGGACTAAGGACGCATCTGAAAAGATGAAGATCAAGATCGACCAACGTGTGTTGACCGACATGCTGCCCGATATTTCTGCTTTGAACAAAGGCAATACCGCTGGCCGCATCACTGCCAACATCGCGCTTGGTACTACTGGTACTCCTGTTGCGATCACTAAGACCAACGTGTTGGATTACATCGTTGACTTGGGCACTGTGTTGGACGAAGCCAACGCTCCTGAGAGCGACCGCTTCTTGGTTATCCCAGCAAAAATGGCTGGCTTTATCAAGAAGTCCGATCTGAAGGATGCTTCTATTACTGGTGATGCACAGTCTGTCATCCGTAACGGTCGCCTCGGTATGATCGACCGCTTTACCATCTACATGAGCCACAACCTGAGCGTGTCTAGCGGCAAGTTCAGCTTGATCGCTGGCCACAGAATGGGCTTCACTTTCGCATCACAAATGACCAACATGGAAACCATCCGCTCTGAGTCCACCTTCGGCAATATCGTCCGTGGTCTGCAAGTGTATGGCTACAAAGTTGTCAAGCCTGAAGCTTTGGCTCAAGGCATTGTGACTCTGGCCTAATCAATTGGGGGGCTTCGGCCCCCTTGTATAACTTTTTTGGAGATTCAAAATGGCTACATATACCGACTCTCTGGGCTTTACTAAAGGCTCAGCCGCCCTCCCCTCAAATGCTCTTAACAAAGTGCATGTGGTGGAGATGGTTCTTGACTTCCCTGCGATCATTGCAGCACGTTCTGCCGCTGGTGCAACTGCACTGGCTGCTTCTGATGTGTTGGAAGTAATCCCTGTACCTGCTGGCACTTTGGTGTCCAACGTGGGTATGAGCGTTACTACTGCCGCAGGCGTAACTAGCACTATTGCAATCGGTGACGGCTCTGCCGCCGCTGGTTACTTGGCTGCGACTTCAGCAAACGCAACTGGTATTTCCGGGGGTGTACCTGTGTTGTCGTCTGGTGCATTTGCTCCTACCTTGAGTGGTGGCAAGGTGTACGCCGCTGCTGATACTATCGACATCACGCTTGGTACTGCCGTACCAGCCGCTGCTGTTGTTCGTGTCTTTGCAATGTTGACAGACATCAACTAAAAGTCGGGGGGCTTAGGCCCCCCTTCTTTTTAAGGAGAACGATATGGCGAACGTAACAGCTAAGCACACTGAAACCACCGGAACACTTGTCACTGGACGATTTCAGATGCGGGGCCATCAAAGTGTTGGCGGCGGTACTGCTGGTGATGTTATCTACCGTGATGGTGGTGCATCTGGAACAATCAAATTTCAATTCAACATCGGCGGCGGTACACAACCTATCGGGTTGAATTTCCCAGCAGACGGCATCCTCTTTCTGACTGATGTGCATGTGACATTGCCTACAGGGGCTAAATCGACTGCTTTCTTAGAGGCCGTGTAATGGCTACTAAGGACTCACGGCTCGAACGCGCTGGGGTATCTGGATACAACCAGCCCAAGCGCACTCCGAACCACCCGACAAAGAGCCACGTTGTTGTGGCAAAGTCTGGTACTGAGGTGAAGACGATTCGCTTCGGGCAACAGGGCGTACAGGGTGCTGGGTCTAACCCCACAACCGCGTCTGAAAAGGCTCGCAAAAAGAGCTTTGAGGCACGCCATGCAAAAAACATTGCCAAAGGCAAAATGTCTGCGGCATACTGGGCGGATAAAGTCAAATGGTAAAAGCAATTTGGGACAAGGCAAGGCCAAAAAGCTTGGGGAAACCTAAGCCTCTTACCCCTGAGCAAAAGGCTAAGGCGAAAGCCGCAGCTAAAAAAGCAGGGCGTAAATACCCGAACTTGGTTGATAATATGAACGCTGCGAAGAAATAAGGAGCACTGTATGGCACGTTACTTGAGAAACAAAAAAGACGGTTTCATCTATGATTGGAACCCCATTCTTGCAGAGAATGTCATGTGTGAAGAAGTCACTGAGGAAGAAGCCTTCCCGGAGAAGTTCATCCCTAAGAAACAAAAAGGGCGCAAGTCTGATCTTGACCTTACTACCCCCGAAGAAGCGATCCCTGAGGCTCCCCCTGTAACAAACGAGGAAGTCAATGCTGAAGCATCCCGAGGTCTACCTGAATGATACTCAACACTGTAATCACTGAGGTTCGCAGGCTTCTGCAAGACATCAACTCACCACAACGCTATAGCGACGTGGTGTTGTTGGGCTTTGCGAATCAAGCGTTGAAGCGCATTGCTGTGCTTCGCCCCGACCTCTTTGCTTACATTGGGACAATCCCTACCACTGCTGGGTCTGTCATTCAATCCATGCCATCTGATTCACTTCGCGTTATGGAGATTTTCTCTGTGCAAGGTGGCAACGGTATTACTGAGGTCAATCGGGAAGCCCTTGACCAGACGTACCCCACATGGATGAACGATACTGCTGGGCCATGTGTGAACTGGATGCGCCACGTGCGCAACGCCAATAAGTTCTTCATTTACCCCAAAGCGCCAGCAGATCAGGTATTGGTCGGAGAGTATTCGCAAACCCCTCCAGATTACGATGGCACAACAACCGTAGCGTTATTGTCAGATGGGTATTTCCCAGTTGTTGTTGACGCTACAGTGTTCTTGGCTGAGTCAGTCGATAATGAACACGTAAACTCACAACGTGCTGCCTTGTTCCAGCAGTCATTTACCCAAGCCTTGGGCGTTAGCGCACAGGGTAGGGTTATTACTGATACCGAACAAGCTGGCCTCAAATCTACTGAGGTTGTCTAATGGCTGATCGCACATTCCTCTCACTGGTTACTCGTCTTGCACCTAGCGTGCCGGGATGCCCACAGCCAATCGTCGAACAATATGTTCGTGATGCAGCTATTGAGGTGTGCGAGAGAACCCTGTCATGGCGTTACGAACAGCCTAAGATCAGGCTTACACCGGGGGTATACGAGTATCCCTATGAGAATCCCTTAGGCACAGAAGTTCATGCCTTCTTGTCAGTGTCAGTAAACGGCTCAAGCATAGAGCCAGCTACCTTAGAGCAGTTGACACGTAAGTATCCTGCTTGGCCTGATCTGACCCCCGCGCAGTTGTCTACCCCGCAGAACATCTGCCAGTTGGACGCTGACAATTTTGTGTTGGCTCCTGTGCCAGACGATACAGTCGTCTACGACCTCAAGATGATCGTGGCTCTCAAGCCTTTGCGCACAGCGTCAGCAATGGAAAAGACTGTGCTGGATGACATTGAAAATGTTGTCATGCACGGGGCTTTACAGCATCTGTTGGTGCTTCCCAATAGAACGTGGACTGATCGTGAGTTAGCCTCATACCACGCTAAACAATACGCATTTAAGACATCGGAACGTAGGGCCAGAGCCAATCTTGGCGCTGCTCGTGCCTCGATGACTGTTCAGATGCGCCCATTTGCATGAGGTAAATATGGCAACAGATGTCATCCGATTGGTAAAAGGCGACGAGAAGCCACTTATCGTCCTCACTTTGACGGACGACATTACAGGTACGCCTATTGACCTGTCTCTATCGACGACTGAAGTATCTGTCAAATTTCGTAAAGCAGGCACTACAACACTACTCTCAACAATTTCTTGTACAAAATTGAGCGGTGGCACTACTGGGCAAGTGCAGTTTGGCTTCACTGGCGGTGTGCTTGACGTAGACGCTGGTGCGTATGAAGGTGAAGTTACTGTAGATTACAACGGTGCTGTCCAGACAGTCTATGAAACGCTGCGGTTTACGGTAAGGGCAAACTTCTAATGTCCAATATCAAAGTCTCTGCTGTTGTTACAACACTTGTTACCGCAGTTGCGGCGGTAGGGGCTATTGCTGTTTCCATCAACCCCAATACCTATGCTGTTTCCGCGCAGCCTGAGAACGTCATACGGCTATCAGCGTTTGTCGTGCCGATGGAGTACTTGGAAGAACAGACAGTTACCCTATCTGACTTCCGCCAAATTACAGTTGAAGTTGTAAAAGACGATGAGGTCTTAGTTGACGATACTGTGGCGTTTGCCCCAGAGTTGGCCTTTGCAGACTCCGTTACTGTTGCAGACTCAGTATTCAAAAACTTTACTGAAGCGGTTGACTTTGACCGCAACGATGCAGACGTAGACCCAGACCCAGTCACGATGGCCGATGTTGCTACTAGGCAAGTAGCTAAAGTCCTCACCGATACCGCGGCTGCAACTGATGCTATGGTGCGGTCACCCGGTAAAGTACTCACAGATTCCACCACTGCTACTGATGCAATCAACACCATAGCTGTTGATAAGAGCGTGTCTGACACAGCAACAATTACAGACACGTCACCAGTGTTTAACACAGCCAAAGTTGTTGCTGATAGTGCGTCGGCTACCGATGCAGCAGCGCTCAATGTAGATAAGAGCGGTATTGCCGATACTGTTACGGCTTCAGACTCATCATCCTTACAACCTGACCTTGCTAAGACCGACTCGGTTACTGCTTCAGACTCAGTGAATACCCTAGATATAGGGAAAACCCTTACTGATTCTGCAACAGCATCTGACACTGCGCCTGTGTTTAATATTGCACAGGCATTTGCCGATACCGTCACTATCACCGACGTGGTCTACAAAGACTTCACGGAGATGGTGGACTATGACCGCAATGACGCTGACGTAGACCCTGACCCAGTAACTATTGCAGATACCACTGCGGCAAGCGTTACAAAGGTACTTACTGACTCTGCTACAGCAGCAGACTCGGTGGCTATAGAGCCGCAGATTGTCAAGTCTGATAGTGTTACCAGTGGGGATTCTGTAGCCTTAGCCCCCGATAAGGTGGCTACTGACTCGGTTACGGTTTCTGATACAACAGCTTTTACTTTTGCAGGTGTTCAAACCGACTCAGTAACAGCTTCTGATGCCGCCCCTGTATTTGCTCAGAACAAGACAACGACGGATACAGTTACGGCCTCTGATGTTGCGCCTGTATTTGATATTGCAGCAGTTTTGGCGGACTCCGCAACAATGGCGGATAGTGTCTCATTGCTGCTTATACCCGGCATCACAACGCCAATCTATGATTTTGCCTTTGCTTCAGATGAACCATTTACGTACCAGTGGGTGCTCGGTACAATCAACGATCATCTGATACACCAGCCCCTTGTAAACGGTGAATTTGTGCTGACAATCAACCCCAATGCTGGTATCGTATATACGATCCGCACGGAGTCGGTTGAGTACATGTACAACGGTTACGGACTCAACGAAAACCAACTCAACTAAGGAGTGAAATATGTTTAACGATGCAATCAAGATGAAGGGCCGACTCAATATCGTCCTGACTGGCCCCGACGGAGAGGTCAAAGAACAACGAGAGGTTGACAACTTGGTTGTCACCGTGGGAAAAAACTACATCGCTTCGCGCATGAAAGATGCGACTGCGACTGCCATGACACACATGGAAGTTGGCACAAGTACTCAAGCTGCTGCCGTTGGCGACACGGCTCTGATTACGCCTGTTGCTAGTTCACGTGTGACGTTAACCTCGACTACTGTGACTACCAACTCTGTTGCGTATGTTGCCTCGTTCCCAGCGGGTACAGGCACTGGTGCATTGACAGAAGCAGGTATTTTTAACGCTTCGTCTTCTGGTACTTTGTTGTGCCGCACAGTGTTCTCAGTTATCAACAAAGGTGCAGCCGACACACTCGGTATTACTTGGACTGTGACTGTTAACTAAGGAGTCTGGGAATGGGTATCAAACTCACAAACAATGCGTTTGGCACGTTAGCGGCGGGTATCAGCTCGTCCGCAACGAGCATTACGCTGACATCTGGGCAAGGTGCTCGCTTCCCAACCCTTAGTGCTGGCGATTATTTTTACGCCACATTGGTAGACACATCAAACAACCTTGAGATTGTCAAGTGTACGGCTCGCTCAACCGATGTGTTGACTGTCGTACGTGCACAAGAATCAACAACTGCTCGCGCTTATACAACTGGTGACCGGATTGAAATTCGTTTAACCGCTCAGACTTTTGTTGATTCTGCGGGTGTTGAGAAGTTGCCCTTAGCTGGTGGCACAATGACTGGGCCAATTGCATCTGCTGTTTCAGCCACAACCGCTACTGAAACAAACGTTGTTGCATTAGTTGATTCCGCTAATAGTGCAAATAAACTTGGTCGTATTGCTTCGTATAACGACGGCGGATATTACCAAGACTTGCGCTTATACACAACCAATGCGTCAGGTAGCGCGGAGCGGCTAACAAAAATTTTTAGCGGTAGGACACTGGCTGATATATCTCTTGGGCAAGCCTACGGCACTTGGACAGAAACTGTTCAGACAATCAACGGTGGCTCTCAGACTGTTCGTATACTAGAGGATTGCTACGGTCGCTGGGTGCTGGCTGGTCGCTTTGCCG
>JAULBY010015013.1:0-21484 GCA_032358315.1 Ophiocytium majus
TGATCCCTTTTCCTGGCCACGCGCACCGTGTGCAAAGGGCTTTCCGCGCCCTAAGCGGATTTTAATAAAAGTACATAAAGACCTCTTTATACCTTAGCTACAGGTGTTTTGTGTGGCGCCTTGTACTTTTGCCCGACTCTTGGCCATCTCTGCTGCCATGTGCTCATGTGCCTCACGCTGTGTTTTGCAGCTTATGCAGTTCAGGCATATGTTGCACAGGAGCAGCTACTCCACACCAATGTCAATGCTGCCGCACCACACATTTTTGTGTGTTCAATGCCTGCTCAGCCACCACCACCACAGCCGTGGCGTGCAAGCGAGTGCATGTGTTGTGCTGCTGTTGATGCCACTCCATGTCTGATCGTGTGGTTTTGATGTGAAGCATTTTATGTACTACTACAGTAGTATGCACGTAGTATATGAAACTCCACTTGTGACCCATACATGTGTGCATACGTCAGCCTCCACTGTGTGTAACATAGTGGTAAGTGTAACATAGTGGACCACTCCATGCTTGCTTTCTACGGAATGGCTACAGTAGTTAGGGCTGTGCAAGTAGCTGCTAGCCGCTGCTGCCACTGCTACAGTATTGCACTTGTGCGCACATGAAAATGCTCTCGAGAACGGATTCCTAGCACTGCTGAGCAACAAACACACGTGCATTGACATCTGTGTACACTAGCTGCCCCTGCTACACAACTTACCAAGCTGGCTAGCATGGCAAACACAGTGTGAGGCGCATGAGCAAGCAGTACCAAGCTGGCAATAAAATTTACAAATACAGGCCCGGAGCATACTGGCCGCTCAGCTGGGACGCTCATGTGGGCCAGGGGTAGACTGAGCAGCACAGGCGGCGTTGTACTGCGGTGGTGCTCAGGACACAGCAGGATGCACACAGTGGCGGCAGCAGTAGCAGCAACCAGCTGTGGTGCGACACTGCCAGTCTGGGCACAGAAGGACAGCAGCAGCTGCCACATCAGGCACAAACATCCCGTGACCAGGTGCATATCACAGCTGCCTCGAGTGCCTAAGGCACATCCCAAAGGTTATGTCACACTTATGTGGTACCGGTATCAAAATTGACATTGCGTGTAGTTCATACATCGAGTACACAAGCGCGCGTACTTAGGGCCATAACAACCTGCCACACTCACACAATACCCATTGGCACCTAACAAACCAGCAGACCACAGCCGCCACTAGCCACTAGAGTTGGGCAAAGCGTGCCTGCGCCAGCATACCTGTCGATGAATGGTGTACCAGCATCAACCACCAGACATGTACAGCAGACCATGCGCACTGGGTGCGTCAACAAAACTTCACAAACAACCCACACTGCAGGGAGCAGAGCATACCGGACGCCACAGGCGCATGTCTCCATGGAAAAAACATGTGTAGTGTATGTAGTGTACTCTCTCTCTCTATTAATGTTTTCGGACGTCACAAGGTAATTCACAATGATGAATGTGGGGTGGCGCGGGGTGCAGCACTGTGCATGCGGCACGCCATGGCTCTAGTCTACGCCATACCTTTAGGCCCTTCCACTCACTGCCATGGACGTGCCATGCACCACGGTTTACGGTCTACTCTACACACTGCCCTCTCGCTGCCACAGCCCCATGGGCGCAAGCGCTGCGCTGCGCTGCCGCACACAGCGGCGTGGGCCCTCTCTTTTTCTTTCTTCTCTTTTCTTTCTTGGAAAATATGCTGCGGTCGGCGGGACAAACCCGAGCCAAAGGACAAGGAGAGGCTCACGGTGTGCTCTTGCAGCAGTGTACTTCTAGTATACCGGGCGTCTACTAGAAGTGTGTGTGTGTGCGGGGGGGGCTACTGGTGCGCCAGGGTCACACCCAGCACGCCCAGAGCCGCCGCCCCCGCTTCCTGCACGGCTGCGTCGGCAGGGAAAGCACTAACCGCCTGCGCAACAAGGTCGGCGGCTCCCGCCTGCAGCAGCCGCTTGCGGTTGCGAACGCTGCCTACCACCAGCGCGCACACAGCCGCAATGGCCGCGCGCTGCACGTCCACCTGGTCTGCGTGCTGGACCATGGCCCGCGTGACCTCTTCCGGCGCGCCAAAGTTGCCCAGCACGTCAGCTGCAGCTGTGTTGCCGGTGCCCAGGGCGGATGTGAGCGCCATGAGGGCTCCCTTTGTCTGTGTTGCTGAGCCGCCGTCCAGTGCTCCCTGTCAGGTACAGATTAGAAGCGCACCACAGGGGTTGTTGCAGCAGAGTGTTAGAGCGGCGCGTGGCCAGGTGAGAGGAGCGCTGCCACAGCCCACCTCAAACGGGCGTGATTGGAACACACATGGACACTGCATCCATGCACATGCAGCAGCACCATCAGCCCTGAAGTACTTTTGGTGTCCCTTCGAGTACCGGTATGAGCAGACGCGCTGGGGTGCTGGGGGGTGTGCGAAGGGGCGGTGCCAGACTTGGCATGAAGTGCAACAGATGCTTGTCATCGCTCCTCCTGCTATGCTACTACCACTGCTGCTGCTGCTGTCACTGGTGCTGCTGGTGGTGTTGCTGGTGTGGTGCAGCTGACTGACCTTGAGTGTGGGCACGAGTGCGACCAGCTGCAGCTGCTCCTGCTTGGTGGGAGCGGCAGAAAACCCACTGCCTTGGAAAATGATGCCCACGAAAGCCATGCCAGCGAGCGCAGCAGCAGCAGCACCTCCAGCGCTGGGCATGGGGCGGGCGTGCACGGGGGCGGTGCCACCCACTGGCATCTTGACCGCGCTGGCACTCAGAGGTCGGCGGAGCTGCTGCGGGCGCTGCACCCGGCAACGGCCGAAGGCGTAGCTGGCGCGGGTGCGGGCGGGAGGGGCTGCCGTTGCCACTGCCGCTGCCGCTGTAGACATAGACCACTCTCGCAGCTGGTACAGGCGCGTAGAGGCTGCCGTTGCCGCCACCGCTCCCCTGACAGTTGTTGCCGCCTGTCGTCGCATCATCATCTGAACTCCGGGAGCAGCCGCTGGTCACACACACGCCAGGCACAGCAGTGTGGGCGGCTCCTAGTGGCGCTGCTATTGTGGTGCGAGTACGTTAATCTGCTCGGTCGCTGGCGCCTGTCCTGCTGCTGTGGGTGGGGGCTGTGGAGTCTCAGGGGGACACAAGAGCCAGCTCAAAAGTAGGGTCAAGTTGAAGTCCGTTTTTTCCGCGTTGGAGGGGGAGAAGGGAAAGTATGTGTGCACTTCAATGTTCAAGGCAGAGTACACACGTTTGGTCCTACTCTTGTAATACTGTGAGTGGGGGGGGCTGGGCGCTTTGGTGCCATGCGGCGCTGGTAGTACCTTGTAGACCGCTGTGGTATGAGTACTGTTCGACTTCATCAACTGCACACTCCATGTGCACAGGGCTTCAAAGTGACTTTCCACTGGGCAAGCGGAGTTTAATAAAAGGTACTACAGTAATATATGAAAACTCATCTAGGAGCGATATATATATGTGTTTGTATGTAAATTAGTTATTTAAACCACATGGTGCGCTTCTGCCTGATTTGCCATACCATGTGCACGTGCAGTGCACAAAATTCAGTGGACGAGAGACCAGCCGCCGCTTGCAGCCGCATGTGCGACTGGTACAGTGGCGAAGGTGGCGAGCCTTTTAAATCGCTGCGACAAGTTTTTTAACAGACAACCATTTACTTTACAGTACTGTAGTGCATGCAGTACTCAACTCCGCTTGGAGCGCGAAAGCCCTGTGCACATGGCGTGCACAACTGGACGAAGCATGATCAAGCATGCTGTCCCGTGTTGGCTGGTGGTACCAAATACTTTGAAGTTTCTTCACAACTCCTTGGGTCGAGGGAAGGGAAGCCCTGTGTGCATGCATGGTGCTTAAAAGTGAAAAAGACCAAACGCTGGGCCTGGCAGGCCGCCCTCACCTGTCTAACCGACAAGATCACGCGGCGATCAGTACACCAGCAGCAAAAAGGCACATAAACAGCAGCCATATCGCTCCACATATGTGCACGGGCCAGGCTTTTTGCTTGTGTGCTGCAGCATGCTTACTGCCATTTCACGTACCCGGAACACGTGCCAGCCAGTGGTTCCTGCACCGACTGCGGACCGCCACGCCTGGACAGACCTATGTGAAGTGAAGTAGTTCATAAGGTACTTCCGAATGAGTCATAAAGTACTCAGTACGTAGTGTCATTCATGCGCTGAGCCGCACCACCATTTACTGCCCTCAAACAGCATCCAATAGCGACTTGGCTGACACAATGGTGGGCGGCCGTTGACTGCATGGTTGCGCCACTTGTGAGGCAACAACAGTGAACAAGGCAAAGCAGTGGCGGCTGTGTGCGCCTCAAACAAAGCTAGCAAAAGGAGCATGAGTAACAGATAACGCCATACCAGTTACCAGCATATCAGTGACACAATCATGGATAATATGGGGTGTGGCGCACGCATCATATTGTGAGTGGTGTGTGGTGGCCGCCTACGGCTCATTGGTGCATTGGGTGGACAGATATGCCAGCGTATCATCCGTCAGCTCCTCAGTGAGCTGCGCCAGCAGCGCCTCATCCACCGGCAAGCTGTCAACATCCGCCACCTCACACCCCCAACCCGCCTCAGCGTGGTGCACTGCGTCTGAACCGGGTGCTGCATGTGCGGCTGGCCCACCGCCCTGCCCTGCCCCAGGCACAAGCAGCATGGCCGCTTCCAACATCACCGCCTGCTGTTGGTCCCCACTGGCGTTGCTGTACAGGCCGCCCCCGCTGCCAGGGCCAAAGCGCATGTCAGCTGCTGGTGCGGCCCAAATAGCTGCGGGTGTGCCTGAGGGTGGGGCAGAAGCTATGCCTCGCTCAGCGATGTCCATATGTGC
Source organism: Ophiocytium majus (assembly GCA_032358315.1). Lineage (NCBI taxonomy): Eukaryota > Xanthophyceae > Mischococcales > Ophiocytiaceae > Ophiocytium > Ophiocytium majus. The sequence goes on from JAULBY010015013.1 coordinate 4,829, forward strand.
TCTGCCTGGGATGGCATCATGCGCCTGGTAGCCCAGAGGTAATGCAGTGTGCACTGCACCTGGGTGAACGTCGGCTACATGCTGGGGCCAGCAGGTTGCGGGCGCTGATGCTGTTCTGGGAGCGACTGCTGCTGCTGCTGAAAGTTGTGACGGCAATTCTAATGCTTGTGTTGGAGCTGTCAGCTGCACCTGCTGCACCTCGTGCGCCAGCGCTGCTACACCTACCACCGACACCTCTGGCGCCCTTGCCATGGCCACACTGCCAGGGCCGCCGCTGCCTGCTGCCCACTCCAGCTCCATACCTGTCGCCATGCCCATTCCTGTACATGCTGCACCTGCCCCTGCTGATGCCTCCACCGCCTCCTGTCCTGTCTGTTCGCTGCCCGCATGGGCATCCATGGCGGCCTTGGCGCTTGCGTGCGCCATGGCTAGTGTTTGTGGGGTGACAAACAGGCACTCCGGCAGCGGCGGTGCACGGCCGTTGATGTACAGGAAGGACGGCTGGTTGGAGAGGTCCACCATGGGGGGCTCGCCATCGGAGCAGCGGCGGTGCAGCAGCGTGTACTGCACAAAAATGGTGGCCTTGCCAAAGGCCAGGTTGTTGGCGATTATGTGGTGCACCGCCGCGCAGCGGTACTCGCTGCGCAGGCAGGGGCGGCGTCAGGGCAGCGAGGCACTTGATTAGTAGTGCACGTGGCGTGAGGTAATACTTCAATAAGTAGAGTGGTTGCGACAAGACCATTCGTGTTCATTTTCGTGTTGGGGGTGCCCCCGACACGGATTCGTGCTTCACGATTTGCGCGAATACGGGGTTTTGGCTGTCTGAACCAGAATCTGTTTTTGTGCTCACGGTCGTCCCCCGGGCGGGGGGGGGGCCTAGACGTGCGCACAGAGCAGAGAGTGGGTCACACAGCCTGTCATGCGCCTCGCGCTGCCTCAAAGCGCAGCCCGTGCTGGCCGTAAGACTACAGCTGCAGCGGAGCCGCCGCGCCAGCCGCTGCGGTCAGAGAAACCCGCACATGAGTGATTGTGCGTTGTTGCTTCAAAAGTGGAAGCAGGTTGAAGGGGGTCTGTGGTGTGCTGTTGCGGACTGCGTGGCGGACTGCGTGCTGGGCAGCGGCTGCCGTGGCGCCAGGCGCCTGCCTGCCATCGGACCGCATTTCGCAAGCCCGCCTGACTGGTGGTGCTGTTGTGTGTGTGTCTGCTGTGGGTGTTTGCGTTGTGTGCGTGTGTGTGCGCGCGTTGTGTGTTAATTGTTGGGGGGGGGGGCAACGGGGCGCAGTATCAGCGATCGCGCTAACGCGCCTGCGAAGCTGCTGCCAGGCCTGATATCAACGTTGCCTCGCCATCTTGCCTAGAGTCTGCGCTGTGGTCGAATGCTGCGCCGGTGTGGCGTTAGCAGCCTCACGTTGCCCTCAACCACACAAACCAACCTGCCTCACACACACACACACTGCGGACAGCTAGTCGACTGCATGGGGTGCATTAGGTTTGCAAGCGCAGGAGGTGTACATGTATGGGGGCGAGTGAGCAGGCAGCGCGCTGTGACGTCCACATGCCGCCCTTCAGCCAACAGCATACCTCCCATGGCAGCGCGTTTGGCCAGGCCATACTGGTCTGCGCTCCCAACTTAGGCAAATATCAAAACAGGCCGGCCGCAAGGTGCTGGCTGAACCAAATTCGTGTTCAAGGGACAAGGCAAAAACGCGAACACGAATCGTCTTGTCGCAACCACTCTAGTATGTGACATTGCTTGTATGCCACGCACATGAGCAGCCCACCCACAAGGTAAAAGTAGTAAGAAGATTGCAAAGCAAGCAAGTCATCGAAGCTGTAAGGGGACTGCAACACAGGTAAGTCAACGGTCAGTCACAAACAGTGGCCAGCCAGCGGCTGGCATAGCAAACTGCTGGCACAAAAGGCGTTGCTGCTACGATCCAGCACAGTCACTGCCTGGCGAGAAGTGGACACCTCACAGCAGCAGCAGATGCAGCAGCAAAGCCGTGGGTGCGTTCAGTGCACGGCTCACCTGCAGCAGCACGTGCGTGCATTGCCCTCTTCGTCAGCAGATGCAGCAGCAAAGATGCAAATGAAAGTGTGTAGTGCGCAGCTCACCTGCAGCAGCACATGCGGGCCTTGCCCTCTTCGTCCTCAGGCATGCGGTCTCTGCCACCCGCGAGCTCCATCGAGTTCCAGGCAGCCACCAGAGCGTCGTGGTCAGCGCGCATGCCTGCACTCAGCAGCATTGCCGCAATCCTGCCAGTGGGTATGCACGTGGCCAGGGCATATAAACAAGAAGCACAAGCTGAGGAACTGCAGTGGCAGGACCTCAGCCAAGGTGTGGCCATACCAGCAAGTGTAGGCACATTGTATGAGGCAGCTGCGCAACTGTACAGACCTGTGCAGTGGTGCCCAGGTGGTGCCGGCATGTCAAGTGAATGGAACAAATGCACCTGCTCATCTTATTTCAGTGGCCATTCTGACGCTACATATTCAGAGACGACGCCGCTGCAGGGTTCGGGGTGGTACTGCTGGCAGAGTGGAAAGTACGCCTTCCGAATGCCTAATCACAAGTGGCTGGACAGGCATCTACTCAGCTTGGACAAACAGGGTCGAAGCAACAGCCTCCACTGCACCATGCCAGCCACAAATGGCGGCACTTGCAACTTGTCTGCCCAGACTGCATGATGAAGAGGCTTGGTTGCAAGCAAAGAGGTGGCAGTATTCTGATATAATAACCGTGCTGGATAGCACCGCCACTGCTGTCACCAACGCTCACCAGTGCAGGCTGTGCCTGAAGCCGACCATCCGCAGCAGGCCTGGGGCAGCACACGTGCAGCATCACACAAGCACAGCACACGCGCAGCCCACAGTGTATGGCAAGCATGAGACAATGAGAGGGTACGGCACACAGCCGCACCACATGTGGTGAGCACACCCATAAGCACATTTTTGCAGGTGAAACAGCACTTGTGTTGCCTCCAAGAGGTTCAGCAAATGTGATGCATGCGAGAACAACAAGCCAGTAGCACGCAGCACTCTGCAACAAGGTGCACCAGCATGCTGTGCCACACAAACCAGATTGCACATGCAAGCAGCACACCAGTGTCATTGGCAGCGCACCTGGGGCGTGTCGGACCATCTTCACCACTGCCAGCAACATCTCCACTGCGCCCGCCTGACAGGAAGTGTGCAAATTTATGTGTGGGCGCCAGCCACAGAGCAACATGGTTAGTTACACATGTCAAACAACCGCAGCCACTCCATTACAACGCTGAAAACCAGCACTTCTGGCAAAACCGGCCAGCGCTGCTGCTGCTGCTGCTGTGCGCAGGCCACCGTTCACGCACCACCACACACATGCTGGCATCGTACGTGTTAGAGTGTGCACAAGGAGAACTTTAGCGGCGCACCCACGGTAGATGTACACTCCTTTTGCTGTTGTTAGCCCTGGCCAGAAGTACTCAAACAAATAAAGGTGGTGATTTGGCATCCTGCTCGTGCAGCAGGCCACGCACGAGCTCAGCAGCGCGCCAGCATCTCCGCCGAGGTGAAGCAAGCACAAACTACTTCAACAACGCAACTTCAACAAATTGGCTGCAAGGCGAGTGCTACTGCTTTTGGCGCTGAGCATTGCCCTTGCATGCTGCCACTTCCGCGCTTGTCTCGTCCAGCCCGAGCGCGTGCGTCTGCAGCAAGAGTTTGACGTACACTACTTCAGGTTTGAAGTAAAATACTTCAACATTGAAGTACACACACCCCCACCTCGTCCAGCCCGAGCGTGCGCGTCTGCAGCACCGAGCGCGCCAGCAGCACGTGGCAGCGCACGCACACATACTCTTGAGGTACATTCCTCCACACTTGAAGTACATTACTCCAACAACAAAGTACACACAACCCTCACCTCGTCATCGTTAAGCAGTCGCAGAAAGGTGCACTGGATGGCCACCCAGTAGTGAGGCCAGGTGGGCCTTTGGAAGGCGTCTCTGCCCACCGCGACCATCACCCTCTCCAGCATGCGCAGCAGATGCAAGCCTGCTCGCTGGGCCCCGTCCGCGTCTCCAGACAGCACCATGAACAACACCTGTGTGTGTCCAGGCACACAGCAGCACACGCGCGTGTTTCACTTAGCGGCATATTGATCAGTTAATCAGTGAGTTAATCAGTGCTACACATGCGTGTGTAGCGCGGCTGGTGGCCAACAAAGTAGGCGTCTGCCATCTGTTGACTTTGTGCAGTGGCTGGTGATCGCTGGTGTGCCAGTGTGCAGTTGCTCAACCGCAGCAGTAATTGGTGCATCACAACTGCTGGCTCACACTGGCAGGCACGTGCGTACCTTTCACTTAGCGGCATGGAGTTCACTCAGTGGCACAAATGCGTACCTAACGTGGCAACTACTGACTGAGGGCAAAGGCTGCTGGTCGAACCAGCGCGCATGTACGCAACCGCAGCGGTGATCGGTGCAACACCACTACTGTCTCGCAGGCACATGCGTACCTGCACAAGGCGGCTGTCGAAGAGCAGGACAAATGGCACAAAGCGTGTGCTGCCCGCAGTTGAAGCGTGCACGAGGCTGCTGACAGGCACGGCTGTGCTTGGCTCCCCTAGGCTGTGCATGGCAGCTGCCACAGAAGATAGGCGGGGTGCTGTCCGCCACGTCTGCACACAACAGGGTTAGATTACACAGCAGGGTATGTCGTGGTCAGATGGGCAATGCGGTGCAGTAAACGGCATGTAGGGAAGTCAGCATCCGAAGCACACCCAGGCACAGGCGGACCATACTGACCGCTTGAGGTGCAGTGACAAGCCATGTAACTTGCACCAGCTGTATTACAGTAGTGTGTGTTGCACGTTCAACCCGAGCCGCTCATGCAGAGCTGCACTGCCGGTGCCACTGCTACATGTAAGCATCACAGTTGCAGTTGCTGCTAACAGCCACTGCTCAGTGGCAGCACTGGAGGTGGGCAGCATGTAGTGCAGCTGTTGTTTCATGGTCCACTATTGTGACCTGTACCTGGATTGTGCTGCCAAGATCAGCATTCATGCCAACATGCAGCTCCACACCCTACCACAAAGACCTGGTGCATGTGCATGGTGCCTTGGCGTTGACATGGCAAGCACAGCCACGGGGGATGCCAGCCCAGGTGGCCAGGCACCAGCTGCCAGGCAGGCATGTACTTCATAAGCGGCACGGCAGCAGGTGCGATGCTGGCAGTAGCACAACAAAGAATGTGTGACAAGCAACCAGCTGCTGTTGCCTTGGTTGCACCCCAGAGAGCACCCTGAGATGTGGCGCTGCCTAAACTTGAGACATACTTCGGCGGCACCATTATAGAGTCACTCTTTGCGAGGGTGTGTATGCGTGCTTGCTTGCCTTGCTGTGGGTGATGCTGTCCGCTTCTGGCGATATTTTTGGCTCCACCTGGAAGGTTGGCACACCCTCCAAGGTGGGTGTGAAGGCCGCATACATGGTGCCAGGGGCATCGCCTCCAGAATCCTGCCAGTCAGCTATCCCAAGCCTGCCATGCCAGCGCAAGCACAACACACAAAGCACTGCTGGATCATGCACATTTCTTATGTAAAGCAGGCACTTTGGTGATGACTTTGCCCTGTGTCCTGGTGTCAGCAACGCAAAGTCTTGCAAAGGCGTTGTGCTTGCCACGCACCACAAACAGAGGTCTGGATGGGTTTGCTGCACCAGTCACGCATCTTTGTGCGCACACAGCCATATGCTTCTACGCTCGCAGCTGGTCATGTCGCTCTGTTGTGCAAGCGTGTGGTGAGCACACTTGCACTTGGCGATTGGTTGTTTGTGACACATCGAATGGCAGCGCATGCAGCAGTGCGGGTGGCACATGCACGTACTTTGTGAGGTGGGCTTGCACGCTGTCCTTGGCGGCAGGGCTGCCCTCCAGGAAAGCAAGCACATAGCTGCGGATGATGCGAAGGTTCTGCTCCGCACCGCCACCAGCAGTAGCAGCAGTAGCAGCGGCAGCAGCAGTAGCAGCGGCGGCGGCAGCAGCAGCAGCAGCAGCAGCGGCAACAGCGGCAGCAGCAGCAGCGGCGGCGGCAACGGCGGCAACAGCAGCAGCAGCAGCAGCAGCGCCGGCAGCAGCAGCAGCAGCAGCGGCGGCAGCAGCAGCGGACAACAGACACACGGGTCAGGGCTTCTGCCAACCAATGAGGCAGGAGTGCACCTGAGCGGCGTTTAAGCACCCGTCACCACAGTATGGGCGCCGCCAGATGCAATGCTTGCAATGCAGCTGCTGAGCACTGCCAGTCAGGCAGACGGTACACACGTGTGAGTGTGAGTGCTAGGTGCGTGTGTGCCCCACACATGCCTGAGCGAGCAGAGAGTGCACGCCGCTGTGCACTGGCTTGCATGCCATGATAACGCACGGCAACCTGCACAAGCGTGGCAGCATGTCACAGGCTGCTACGAGCAGTGGACCCACCTCAAATGTGACCCACGCATCCTCCAAGACATGCTGCGGTGCCTCTTCGGCCGTGCCGGCGCGGTGTGCTGCAACAAGGGCCGCAGCCACCTGGACCGCACGATGGTAGTACTCCAGGAACCTGCAACAGGTACATGAACACGTACACCAACATTTGCATGGACATGTACACAAACATGTACATGGACATTGACATGAATATGCTTACAACCATGTTCATGAACATGTACACGAACACAAACATGTACATGAACACAAACATGCACATGTACATGCTTACAAACTGTACATGGACATGTACACCACCCCGGGGCCCAGGCAGCAGCGCGCACAGAGAAGGTGAGCAGCACAACACAGGCTGGGCTCCTGCGTTGCGCAAGCTAGTTCGCCTTGAATCAAGTTGAAGGCTAACACTAACAGTGCTGACTCCTTCAAGTTGAAGTACGGTCACCGGTACTTTTGAAGTATAGTCCAAATTAAGGTCCTGCCAGTGCATGGACGTCAGAAAGGGGGTCTGCCCAGTGGCACGTGCATGTTGCAGCATTGGTGCCGCACACGTGCGGCTGGGTTGCACGGCAGCAGTAGCACAGAGCTGCCACGAACTGCCTTCAAGTTTGTCATAATGCAATCGGTTCCGATATCTCGCATAGCCTGTCTGCTTGGCATTCAACTTGCGTGTGCACTACAGTGTACCATTCTGCCTTATGTGTCAAGGCAAAAAAAATTGCACACTGGTATACAGCCCTTGTGCTTCAACAGGTTTGCAGGAGCAGTGTATGCACTGGCACCGCAACCACAAGGGCACCACCTGCCTCAGCCGAGTTGACACCACGTACAGAGCCTTAGGGTCAACTTGACGCTTGCACGCGCACACACACCCTCACCGCCGCTACACACCGCAATGCCTTCTAGATGACGCGTGCGAGGAAGCCCAAGTGCTGTGCAATTGCAGCACGAGCACCAAAGTGCAAATGCGGTAGGCGCTTACTACCCTGGGCCGCACTACCAGTCGTACTTGAAGTACGTACTCACCTCGGCAGGTCATCCCTCATGGCGTTGAGCCAAGACATGTTCATGTGCGCATACAGCACCTCCAGCTTGGGCTGTGCAGCGCCACACCTCCGCAGCGCCAGCTCCGCGCAGTCCATGTAGCGCTGTGTGTACGCCACCGCAGTGGGGTGGCGCAGCAGCGCCCCGTGCGCGATGGCGGCAAACAGCATGCCCTCGCTGGCGGCGGCGCTGGTGACTGCGTCCGTGCTGCCGCCATACGCCTCAACGGCGGTGCTGAGGCTGCTGGGGCCGTAGGTCATGAGGCGGAGGGCGGTGCGTTGAAGGTGGTCCTCGGGCATGTGGCCTATGCCGTCATAGGTAGCCCTGGAGGCAGCAGAGCAGGGGCAAGCAAGTGGGCGAGCAAGTGGCATGCGAGGGGAGAGGGAGGAATGTAAAGGGATGGAAAGAAACAGGGTACTTGAGCCGCACGAGTATTGGCCACAGAGCGGTGGCTTCAGGTGTGACATGCAGCACCATGCCTCCCCCCTCGGTTGTGTTGGCACAGAATTGCTGAGCAGCTTGCTCTCAGACTGGCTCAGCGGCAATGCGAGCCCATGATGGCACGCAAGTGAAAAGGCAGCACTCGTCACCGAGGGCGACCGGGGTAACACAAGCTTCTGACTCCCGCAGGAAGGGTGTACTGTAGTATACACAATGAAAAGCCTAAATGTGTGCAGATGCTGCTGCCATCTGTGGCTGCTTGCAGCATTGAGGTGTGTGAACAAGGGCGGCCCACAGGTCTCTGCAGCATGGCATGCAGCTCACAGCTGATGGCCTGCATGCCTGCCACAATGCTCTGTCCAAGCCTGTCACAGCTACGGGCCACTGCCTGCATAATGCCTGTGAAAAGTGCGCTGTTGGCACTGCCTACAACAGTTACCTACTCTGATGCAAGTAAGTACAAATGCCACAAGAAGCTGATGGCACCATGGGGCAGCAATGGGAACCGCATTTGCTCATGGCAAGATCAACAAACCGCATTTCAGTTACCTAACCGCTATCATTACTTGTGTCATACATGAGCTGGTAGGCTAGCAGCTGCAGTATTCCCTGACTTCATGTGTTCATGTCACTCCTCCTGCAGCCGCTCGTTATGGCTGTGACTGAGTCATCAGTCTAACGTGCTGTGTGGAACAGGGCGGGTACACATGTCAAATGCAAACCTTGCCCAGCTGGCAGTACATACAGCTCAAGCGCTGTTCGCAAGGTGCCACGTTGCATGGTGCTGCGTCCCTTGAAGATGCCTTGTGCACGTGCACACAACTTGAAGCAAGCTGAGTGATTCAAAGATACACATTTGCTTGTCATTTTCATGTGTGCATGCTTGACCCACATCAGGCAGCTGCCGTGATCATGGTGTGGCAGCTCATTAGCACTCTCATAGGGGACACTGTGTAAAACAAAAAAATACCATCTCGCTAAACCCTATAAATACTTCAGCAGTAGCTGAGATTTCAAGCTATGGCTAGCCTAACCTAGCCATGGCTAGCTACAGTAGTCGCTGATTACCTGCCCCTCAGAAAGGTTGAGGTAGGGTGCGACGTGAACCAGGTGCCATGTTTAGGCGACACTGCAACAAGGCTCACAACGACTTGGTGTGTCCATCCCAAAACCCTCTGTGTCACCCTTTGTGCTGCTGCTGTAACATGCAAAGCTCCAAGCATGAGACGCCCTGCGTGGCATTTGGTTGACTGCGTTGTCTGGCACATGCAACAGCCAGTGCCATAGCTTGGATCTGCGGCCTGGGCTTACATGTAGACCCTAGATGTAGGCCATGGCGCTGGTGCATGTGCCTAGGCAACACAGTGGCCCAAATGCCATGCATGGATCTACTTGGGTGGTGAGCCTCACATAAAGTTTGACAACACCCATCCTCAGAGTATGAACACGAACTGTAACAAAAAAAAGGCAGCTAATGATAGCCCAGCATACAGTGAATCACTCACAGGTACAAGCTCATGTACTCCCTCTCAGCAGGCCCCACAATGCCACCCGTGTAGGCCGCCGGTGACTGTGGCAGGGACAACATTGCCTCCTCCTCGCATCTGCCTTGAAGTTTGCCTTGAAGTTGCCCCCGCCGCCCCCCAGGCTCGGACACATGGCGCCTCAGCGTGAGCATACAGCCATTGTTGCTGGACATTGGTTGGTGCTCCACCAGCTGCAGTTGGTGTTGGTGCAGCTGTTGGTGCCCATGTGCAGGCAATGCCCCCATTGAGGTTGCCGCGGTGTGACAGTCAGTGTGCCCCATGGCGCCACTATGCTCCATGCCACGTTCAATGGCATGGTTGGCCTTGCCAGTGCGGCTGGCACGCCGCGACACCTGACAAGTGGCGCAACACACAATGCACAACGCATACGCACGCAGCCGCCAAGCAACATGGCGGTTCAATCAGTGCCTGCGCTCTGGTGGTTGGCAGAGAGAGGGATTGGTGAGACAGATACCCGCCAGTAGTGGCGGCATGACAACTGACCGACTACAATACTTCCACTACCTCTTGGTAGTGCTTCACGGGCGGGCACCATGAGCACAGCTCAACGCGCCGCTGCAGTGTGCTGGCTGGTGAGGGCTGACATGTTTGAATGGAGTGGGGAGGGTGAGCCAGCGGTTGCAGGGTGCACTGCACTTACATTGCCACCACATTAGTCCATTAGCAAACCATTGACATATTGAGCTTTTGCATCCATCGTACTTGTGACAAGCTTACACCTGAGCACTGCCAGCTCCCAAATGATCATTTACCTCAACGCGGATCACAGCCAAAGGCAAGCGTGGCATACAGGTGCGACGCAAAATATACTTCAGAAGTATTCACTCTGGTCCCCTTATCAAGGGCAACCCTGTGGTTCCCCAGGCCCAAAATGCACAATCAAGTGAGCGGCCCTGTGCACCAGATCAAGCCGCTTTGCTGATGAGACAGTGGGTGTAGAGGAAACACCGCGACAGCCCTTGAGCTACTGAGCGTATGAGGCATCACAGACTGATGAATGAATGAATTCGGCTGCGCCAAAGCTTGAGAGCAACACCGCCTGATGTGGGGAATTTATGCCAGTAACTCCAAGGGAGGGCTTCACGTTTCTCAAAACCAATCAAGGCGTTGTAGGATGAGTACAATTTCAGTTTTTGTGCCAAACGCATCTACCTCGTCGCCGCCTCTCTGTACACCAGCGCAACATAGCAGGGCTTCTGGAAGGGCTCAGGCTTCAAGTGTTGACGCACCAGGCACACACAGCTTCTTCTGCGCCACCCGACTGGTGTACACTCGTATCTCAAAATGCTTGCATCACAAATGCGTATTTCAGTACACACACTACAGTGCACATTGTCATATTTGCGTGTGCAGCAGCTTGGCAAAAAAAAACAACTGATTGCCCGTCACAGAACTGCGGGTAAAACCTGATGAGCCTGGTAAAACTCAGAACGGCGCGAGACTTGGTTCGCGACCCTAAACCTAACGCGAGAGCGACGTACTGCAGTTTTGTGGATGAGCGAAGGTTGGCATCTGCAACATGATGTCCCTGTTGCATGCGAGTGACTCCACGCGCGCCGAGCACTGTCCTGACACGCACCACGCCACCTCGGCAATATCTGCACGGACAAAAAAGGTGGGAAGCCTAGAGAAGCCAGCGCGCAAGCTCAGCAACAGCCTGAAGGCGTGCCTGGCAAGAGCGCTCACCTCTTTGTACTGACAAGACAGCCGCCGCGATTCACATCCGCTGCAGGGGAAGCCGCCAGAGCACCTGCGCGCCGAAAGCCAGGGAAACTCAGTTGCCGACAGCCGACAGACATGCAGCAATGCCGAAATGCACTGCGACAGGCAGGGCAGCAGCGCAGCAGGCAGCGCACCTGCAGCAGTCTACACCAGCGTCTGTGCCAGCAGCTTTTCACGGGCAGGCATGGGAACCAGCAGCAGAGAGAGGCTGCAGCAGGCAAGTCGGGGGCAGGCCTCGACGGTTCCCTTTACACAGCTCAAAAAAAAGGAAATCAGGCAAAACAAGGCAAAACAACAGCAACTGCAGCCACCTGCACACACCTGCGTTTGCCTTGACGACAGGCTTCGCACGCACGCCTCATTGCTGCAGTGCCTTGCATCCGACGGATCCCGTCACCGTCACCCGCACACAATGCTGCCCGTGTTTATGCCTGGACCCTGGAAGCGCCGCAGTTTTGGTGTGAGGTGTGATTGCCCCGAGCGAATGCAATCTTGTTTTGCTGGTGGCTGCATGCGGTCACGTGCGGTAGCGCATGGGGCACACCCGCTGTGCTCGTGCGAGCAGGCAGGCGGGGAGGCTGTGCGTGCGAGGCCGGGGATCTGGACTTCGACAGGATTGTTGTCCTGTTCGCAGCGTGTGCAAAGAGGGGACGGGGTGCTCAGCAGTGGAGCAATCATATCATCAACAGTCACTCGGAGATTTTGCCCCAAAAAGCCAGCTAGCAGGCGCGCTCGGCGGCAGCAGGCGACCCAGCAGCGGCGTGAAGAAATGGCCTGCACTGCGGCTGCTGCCGTTACAGGTCAGTCACATCACTCAGGGACATGGTCTGGCGGGGCTTTCATTCGGCTGCTTCTAAAATTATATTGCGCGCATACGAGTTGCAACTCGCGGTCGCCACTCGCCTTGACACGTCACCTCGCTGTGTCGCAGAATCGCACACAGACAGATCTAGATCTGCAGACAGCTGTAGACAGCGACCGACGGCAGCGCCGTTGAGCACGTGGGCGTGCCTCCATCCAATTTTAATGCCATGTGAGGATGCCAGGCTTCCCACTAAGCTGTTACGGCTTGTACGCACCCCGGGAGCAACAACACACCAAGGATTGAAGTCCTTGCATTGATGTGCTTCTGCTTGCCGCGTTGCCAAATGCCAAATGATCTGATTCTATGTATGGGTTTTGTAATAGTGTGGTCCCCTGGGACATGGGGCTGTAATCAGTTAGAGTAGTGCTCTGGCAACATGCCAGGCTTCCCACAGGACTGAGCTTTCCCAGTCTGTTTCTCGCTACCTGTCTGATTTCCTGGTCACACGCACCGTGTGCAAAGGGCTTTCCGGGCCCTCAGCGGAGTTTAATAAGAGTACACCAACCTGTCACAGGTGTCATACCATCACAGTGATACACTGCATTGCACAAGCGCAAGATAGCGCACCACCAAGTGCTGACTGGCAATTTAGCCGGGCAAAGCAGGGTAATTGCTTACACTCACTGCATATGTTGTCTTTGCATATGTGAACAAACGAGTGAAATTACTCCAACAGCTGCTATTGCTTTTTTATTAGCATTAAAAGCATCACCAACAACAGGAACTACTGCTAATAATCTTGTTGCGGCACCTACCGCTACTACTTAATTCAAGATTTGATTTAGTTTCAATAACTTCAGAAACTCGTTTTTGCTCTTGCACTGGATGGAGGAGGTGCAGCTGTCGCCGCCAAGCCGCTTGGCTGCATCAAGGACAGAACAGGCATGCATTGTGTGCTGCAGCAGTTGTGGCATCATGCCACCCTTGAAAGATGATGCAGCTGGTTACGCGATCAAGCAGAGAATGCACATCAGGTAGTGCGCCGGCAACACATGTCATGTTACACCGCTATTAATAGTAGAGAAACTACAATCGCAGTATGCAGTAGCTGGGAATACCTGTGCAGTTATGATAATCATCATCCCGCGGGGCTTTTCGGCGGCATAAAATTCAGATGCCAGTTACTAAGTACGTTGTGCCAAGCCCACTGGCAGTTACTAAGTACGTTGTGCCAATCCCACTGGCACTCAGTCTGGCAGGTGGTCAGTAATACGTTGTGGGCAGTAAGAGCTTGCGCATTTGAGTTGCCACCGTGCAACAACGCGTTCAGGGCCCCACCGCAATCTGCAGGTGCATGCTGCCAAGGGTGACCCCTGAACCACAGTGAACTGACTGCCATGTCTCCCTGGCGCCAATTTATGCTGGTTCCCCATGCAGTACGTACACCGTTTGGTTGTGAATCAATGAATTGAAGAGGTGCAAATTACTACAAGCTCAAACTGCAACTACGATGATAGCCGGCACTGCATTCGATGTCACACGGTCCACCGTGGAAGCCAGCAGTGCACAAAAAGCAAATGCAACACAACGCCTGCTGCATGTTACTGTGCCGCCATTGCCAGCTGTTCACTTGGCAAGCTAGCGTGCAGCGCGTCTGTGCAGTAGGCCACCAAGCACGCACCTTTGCAGGAACCATCTGATGACTGTCTGATTCAGTGCTGCGATAGTATGAAGAGCTGCTTGACGTGGTCGTGCGAACCCGTGTGCTAGGATATTATTAATCATTCCAGCAGCAGTTGAGTTTCGCACCAGCTGCCAGTCACATGTGCCCTCCCCAAGCGGCAGGCACAAGCGCATGACAGAGGTGCAAGAGGGACCACTTATAACTTAAAGTACCAGCACCGTGACAGCCGACCACCATAATGATTGCACTATAATAGTAATATTCATTAGTAAGGATGCACAGCACCATGGTGCATTCCAGAGTCTGACTCACTTGTGTCACTGATTCAAATAGGCAACTGACACTGTCATGATGCATAGCAGGAGCAATGCCATGTGCACCTGACTGAGCAGATTGCGCGCCTGCAGCTGCTCATGAGCCATTCTCCATCATGATGATGCAGCCTCCAGATCCAACCGCGGGCACTGAAAAAGGGGTCCCCGCACCAAAACACCACGTGCTCCTACAGGTCAGGTGCAGCACACAGCACAAGGGGAAACAACACACGCCCAGTATTAAATTTTCCGCGAGTCGGAAATGGTGCACGCATTCTACATTTTTTTACATGTGAAAGAAACCAAAAAGGTGACTGAGCCCAGGTACTCCCGTGGCTGGGGCAGAAAGCCAGGCCGAGGCCTGTGTGGTGATCTATCCACTTGGTCAGAACCAGTGGCCCACACCCTACACGCGCCGGTGAGTACCCTTAAGGGCTAGGGATGCTTCTGTGTGTGCGCGCGCGCGCGCGTGTGTGTGCTTCTGCCCCCCCCCACACCTTGTTTGGTGAGGGCTAAAGCGTTTTAAAATAACGACCCTTCACTCCGGTGGGTTTATTTTGCTCAGCAGAAGCACTTACACATGCACGTTAATCTTTCTAATGTGCGTGTGTGTGCGTGCCGCTGCCCCCCCCACACACACCTTGTGTGGCGCCACGCAGGGACGAGATGAAAGAAACGAGAAAATTCCTAAGGAAACACTTGTGTCTCTTGTATTTAATGTTATCAATCCCGCAGTTTGATAATTCGTCGTCAACTGCGCAACTTGTGGCTCTGCGCAGGGACGCGTCAGGGGCGGCCAAAGGCGATGCCAGCGTCTGCTACGTCATGGAGGAATCGGTGGCGATCGCGTTGCAGGTGCTTGATGGCAGCCAGATCAGGGCCGGCGGTGAGTGGCCGATGCTGCTGAGCACACTTGTACTTGAGGTTGCTGTCACTTGAAGTTGCCATGTCACTGTCACTTGAAGCGCCTACATGTACTTCGTGGAGGAGTTGGTGATGATTGCGCTGCAGGTGCTCGATGGCAGCCAGAACAGAGCCGGCGGTGAGTGGCTGCTGCTGCTGAGCACGTTGAGTTCGACAAACACTTGTAATTGAAGTTGTCAAGTGGCTTGAAGTTGCTATGTCATGGAGAGTCAGTGGCGATTGCGCTGCAGGTGCTGGACGGCAGCCAGATCAGGGCCGGCGGTGAGTGGCTGCTGCAACTGAGCACAGTGACTATCACAAACACTTGTACTTTTCAAAGTTTCTATGTCACTTGAAGTTGCTGTGTGATGGAGGAGCCGGTGGCGATCGCGCTGCAGGTGCTGCACGGCAGTCAGATCAGGGCCGGCGGTGAGTGGCCGCTGCTGCTGAGCACGTTGACCTCAACAACCACTTGTACTTGAAGTTGCTGGTGACGGTGGGCCTTGGTGCCATGCGGTCACTAGTAATCGTGTACTACTAGTAGGTCATTACGGCACTTGTTTTGGGCGCGCGGATCCAGCTGCTGCTGAGCACACCAACTTCAACAAATACTTGAACTTGTGCGCACGTGCAGGGTTGTCCGCGCGCCAACTGGGGCATATCAAAGGCAGTGCCAGATATCCACATGAGAAGTCTTACCAAGCAGACTATGATTGGCTGTCCGAACACACCATTTCTGTTGCCTTTTTTCTCTTGGCCGTCGGACAGCGTTCGTGCAGGTGTCACGGGCCGTTTTCCAGCAGATATCCGCATGAACAGTATTATCAAGCAGACTATGATTGGATGCCCCAAACCCATACCACTTGGTACTTTATTGTTTCCTGCTGGCTGTTTCACAGCGTTCCTGCAGGTGTCACGGGCAGTGTTCCAGCAGAAGGAGGGGAAGGCGGACACCGTGCAGCGGCTGAAGGTCACGGACGCGCGCGTCAAGGTACCTACTTCAACATGTTGTTGAAATTTGTGCATTAGTTCAGTTTTTTCTGTTTGTGTGTTGAGGTCACGGACGCGTGCGTCAAGGTGACTACTTCAACATTGTGTTGAAGTTGTGCATTCGTTCAGCTGCTGAAGTTTATAAGTCAGTCCGGAGGCTTGGGGTCACGTGCGTACCGGTACAAACTACTACGTCGAAGTAGTAGCCAAGAAAAATAATGCTTGTTGAGGTACTTCGAAGTACGCACGAAAGTACAGGCGTGAGTCGGAGGGGGCGCAGACATCGGAGCCGCCGCAGTGGAGTAGGGTGCATGTAGAAGAAGTGGCGGGTTGAAGTTGAACTCAAAGGTTGCGGTTTGTGACATGAGCCAGAGACACGGGGTCCTGTGCGCACCCGCGCAAGGGACTACAGTCCTAGTTGCTGGTGGATGTTGAAGTTGTGGGTTGAAGTTGAAGTGGAAGTGGAAGGTTGAGGTTTTGTGGCATTAGCCAGAGACACTGGGTCCAGTGCCCTGGTGCCCCCCCCTCCCACCCACCCCCCTCCCCCCCTAGCGCCGCCACGTGTTGCACGCAAGCAGGCGCTGTCGTGGAACAAGTCGATACTTGAAGTATACTTCTAGTATGACACAGTATACTTGAAGTATGTGAATGTTCATTCATATGCATATGGTTTGTGGTGTGTGCTGTACATTTCATATGCTGTGGCCACTACCCAACCATGAGGCTGATCCCTGGTGCCCCCCCC
>JAULBY010015024.1:0-21464 GCA_032358315.1 Ophiocytium majus
GCCACCGCTGCGAGCAGGCGCCTGCCCTCAGGGCCGATGCTGCCAAAGGAACCAAGTGCCAGAGTGGCGAGCTTGTACTGTACATGTACTAATAGCAGTGCTGCCGAAGTATGTGTATACATACTTCAAGTATGATACTTGTAGTAGTGTATACATGCATGTGTACTGCTGAGGTGTATGTATACTTGAAGTACAAGGTGCGATGCGCAGGCGACGCCCTGTGGTACAAATTCATGAATGCGCACACACTGCACACCGGGGCTTGGGTCTGTGTGTGCTCAGCGGCAGCAAGTGTGCCAACACAGCACCGCCACGCTGCTCAGCAGCAACAGGCGCACCGGCGATGCTCAGCAACAGGCGCGCCTGCGATGCTCAGCAGCGATGCTCAGCAGCAACAGGCGCGCCTGCGATGCTCAGCAGCACCAGGCGCACCTGTGATACTCAGCAGCAGTGTGCTCAGCAGCAACAGGCGCACCTGCAATGCTCAGCAGCAACAATCGCACCTGCAATGCGCCCTAGCTGATCCTCGTTGTCGCGCCCACGAAAAAAGGGCTCGCGCTTGAAAAGCAGCCCCGCCAGCACGCAGCCCGCGCTGAACATGTCCACGGAGTAGTCATAGTACCTGTGTGGGCAGGGCGCGAGACAAGTGGGGGCAGCAGCAGCGGCGGTGGCAGCAACACGCCGGTGTGGTGGTGACGCTGTGTGAGGAATCGGTGTGGGAATATATGTGGTTGCATGCTCACCGGGATAAGGCGGGGACAGGCATGCACGTTGGTTGCGTGTTGATGTATGTTGCACGGCAAGTCAGCCGCAAGGTCTTGAACAGGTGCCAGTAAAGCGGCGTGGAGTTGCCAACTGAAGCCAAACAGGTGCGGGTGTCCTGGGCCCGGCAGCAGCGGGGCCAGCAGGTGCCGGCAGCATCGAACTGGCTGGATGGATAACATGTGGCACCAGCACAGCAGGTCCAGTGCACTGCAGCACCTCCTGACAACACAGCAGGCACTCAGAGAAGCACGCACACAAGCGTGCGCTGCTACCTGCACCAGCAGCTGCTGATAGAATTGCATACACATGCATGGCACCCAAGCAGTGAAGACCGCCAGCACTTGATTATTGCACCATGCTCAGCTGGCAAAAACATCACATCATACTACAAGAGTATACTTCGGAGTACTTGGCATCACACTTCACACTTCATGTGGTACAAACCCCACAGGTACACACCCTCCCGCAACCGGCATCACCCCAAAATGGCGCCGGCGCTGCGCCACCATGGTAAGTACCACGCACCTGTAGCCACAGAGCAGCTCTGGAGCCTTGTAGTAGCGGCTGCCGACGCGCACCACGTAGCGCCGGCCCGGCAGGTAGAAGTCGCCCAGCCCCCAGTCAATGAGGCGCAGCTCGCGCGTCGCCGGGTTGACAATGACATTTCGCGGCTTGACGTCGCGGTGCATGATGCCGCAGCTGTGGCAGAAGTCCAGGGCCTCCAGGAGCTTGTACATGTACAGCTTCACGTCCGCTGGGCGCAGGCGCCGAGGCTCCTGCTGCTGCTGAGCACTGCCTACGCGCGACGGACGCCATTGCCGGCGATGGGTTTGTGGGGGTTGAGGTGGCTGGGTGAGTAGCAGCGGCGGCGGCGGCGGCAGCTAGTGCATGTCTGCCCTTATGATTGCACAGGCACAGGCGCCTTATACTTCCGTATATACCATATGGTTTATGGCGCCTTATGTATACCATATGTATGTATATATTCTGGTATATATCTATGCCTTGAAAGCGTCTCCTGGCGCTGCTGCTCAGCAGGACCATGCCACCTGCTGGCAACTGCTGCTGCTGCTGCTGAGCGACACGGCCCCAAGCACCAGCTAACCCCCGCATGTGCACACTACTACGCACCGCCGCCACCTCCTGCTGCTTGCGCCACCAAGTGCGCAAGCTCTCGATTTTGCTTGTTTGTACCGCCGAGCGCTGCCTGGGACAGCCGTGCTCAGCGATACTTGGATGGCATGGGCAATGGCCGACGGGCGGTACACCTGCTGCTGAGCGCTTCAACACCTGCTGTCATGCATAGCCCTCAGTGCTGCCGCTGAGGACTATTCCCAAATGTGTGCAACAGACAATGAGTATACGCAAGCTGTTGGTACTGCTGCTGCTGAGCAACGCCACTGCCTGCTGGCTGCCGCACCCGCTTGCTCTGTCATCCTTGGTTTATGCAGCCACTGCTGCCTGTGAATAGCCCATGCCGATGCATAACACTGGTAGGTCACGGGGACAAACCCCTAGGCGTTGCAACCATCTCCCAAAATGTAATGCATACCACACCAATAGCATACTACTGCAGTATATGCCTGCTTATAGAGGGAGCCATGTGGGTCTCCTACCTGCTGCTGCTGAGCCGCCGTGCTGCAGAGTACTGCTGGTGCTGCCACCGGAGTGCACTATGCACCAGGCACCAGTCACAGAACCACCGAGCCCCGGCGGTCGCTAACAGCTGTGATGACGGCGCCGGCGCCAGTACAGCCACATGCAAACCAAGCCCTAGCAGGAATGCCACATTCCCCTACTACGACTTCAAGTACCTGTCAACAACTTCAAGTAGTACTTGAAGTACCTGCCATAAAATAACTTCAAGTAGTTGAAGTAGCTGTCAATGACTTCAAGTAGTTGAAGTACCTGCCACTGCGGAGTTGCCCTGCTGGTGCTGCTGCGGCGCGTTGTGCGCCAGCCACTGCGCCTCTGGCCCCAGATGTTCAAATATCAGGGTCATGGTGCCCGCGCCCGTGCGGCCCCGGCAGACGCCCTCCAGGCCCACAATGTGTAGGCCGCCGCGCAGCAGCTGGAGTATGGCCACCTCTCTCTTTACCTGTGTGGGACATGGCAATGGTGGCAGCAGGACAAGACTCTTGGGGGATGGCAGGCATGTGGGCGGCATACTTTGGAAGTACTTCGGAAGTACTTCAATAGTGAAGTATGGCGCAGTGACGGGTGGAGCGGCGTGGGTTGTGCGATGGAGCTGCTGAGCATTGTGGCGCGGCGGCGGGTGTGGGCGGGCTGACTGCGTGCGACTGGCTGTGTGGAGTAGGTGGCTGAGCACACACAGCACAGGCAGCTGCTGCTTCTGTTGTGTGTGGTGTGTGCACTGTAAATGCCGTTTGGTACGTGTATGGGTGCATGACTGTGGGCATGTGAGCACTGCTGCCCTCCTCCCGCAAAGTGGTGTGCAACGCCCGTAGCCACCTGGCAAACGAGTGCTCAGCAGCTCATGGAATTTATCATTGCACGCATGAGCATGCTTACAGCCCGTGTGACGAGCAACAACAAGTCGTCAACACCGTATATGGCTCAGAAGGTGTTCCTCCGTCGCTGATGTTTTGCCGACACATGAGGTGGGGACTCCAGACGGCGGCATATCCTGTGGCGCGGCCCGCCCATGGGTCATACAACAATTCGCCGTTCAAGGAGGATCCAGGGAACATTCAGGTGCACACCGACATTGCTGCCTTCTAGAGCAGAGAAAAATGTGTGCAACTGGCCACCTGCTTGAAGATTGTTAGATTGTACTTTTTACCTGAGCCAACTGTTTCGGCCGCCAACAATCACATGCCCCGAACGTTTCCAGTCCGCTGCTGTCAAAAAGCAGTACACATGCAAAACACCATACAAGCGTGTGCACCGCGTTTCCTACACACGCTGTGCCAAACCACCGCATCTCATACCTTCTTCATGTGTATAGGCTTGAGTATTTTCAGCACCACAGGCCTCCCCCCGCACGTGATGTCCACCGCCTCCATCACCTCGCTGAACTTGCCACTGCCCAGCCGCTGGGTAACGACATAAGCCTCCGGATCCAGCCAATCCGAGCTCGCCACCTGAAACTTCTCGTAGTCGTAGTAGCTCTTGCCCCTGGAGGCGCACACGTTGTGGTACACCCGGGACACGGTGCGAGTCTCTGCCGCCGCCAGGCAACAGCTGCCCTGTCGCTGCTGCTGCTGCGGCTGCAGTGGCAGCGCCACCAGTAGCATTGACACCACTACTCTGAGAGTGCGCCGGCGACAAAGGCAGCACCTGCTGCTGCTGCTGCTGCTGCTTCGATGGCGCCTGACACCCGCCTGCTGCTGCCATTGCTGCGGCATCGCAGTGCTGGTGCTTCGCTAAAGGAAGGTGGTACACACAAAAATGAGACTTGTGTGCAGCCGCCGCGCGCTCAGTAGGTTCCTGCGCGCGCAGATGGTTCCTGGATTGGACCGAAAAACAGCCAGAGAGAGGAGGCTGCAGAGCGCGCAGCGCTGAAGGTGCAGGCGCGCACACGCCACCACCCAGCCCCCGCCATAGCACAATGTCCTGGCCACGGGTAGGTCAACGGCACACTCTCCATGACTAACTACGCGTTCCTTTCCGCGGCATTGTGCCACGCAAGTGCTCTATAGCGTGGATCTGGAGCTTCCCTCGCGTTTGGCGGACGTGCTCGCCGCCGCCTCCAGCCCATGCTGGGTGTATCAGTGGTGGAGGCCCAGCACGCCGCTCGCGTACACCTGGCATCTGCTGACCTATTGCACGGCGCTTGAGGCCACCAGGTTGCCCACCAACCAACCATGCCGACCACACCCTGGGGCATCTGGGCCAGCAAGTAGGCCAGAGCCTCTGCTGCTGTGTTGTCTGTGATCGATATATCTGACTCTGCTGCATTGAATTGCATTGTCAATTGTCATCTCCATGCCTTGCCTTCCACGGCACTGCTGAGGCACTGTCACAGTTTTGCTGCGCACGCCACCATGGGGGGCCACCGCCACCGGAGCGGCCACCACAATGGAGCCAGGTCGATGGGCGTGGCGGAGCGTCTGTGTGGGCGAGCCGGGCGCCGTAGCATACACCGCCGCCCGGAGTCCCAACCTCATGGTGCGTGCTTTCTTGTGCACATAGCTATGCCCAGTTGCCCTCTGCCAGGTGCAGGCGCAGGGATTGGTGGCGCGCGCATCATCACAGGCTAGCTGCCCGACCTGTGAGGCGGACGCTTGGGCCAGCAGGCTAGTTGTGTTTGTGGCTGCAGCGTGCCGGTGCGCAGCGCCGGCTGGCACTTGCACATGATGCCGTCGACGCTGCTGCATGGTGTCGACTCTTTGCCACTTGGAAAATATGTACATAGTGCCGAGTACTGCCAACTTGCTAGCAACAGGGGACAGCACGTTTTGATTCCAGACACATGCACGCCATGTGCACAGGGCTTTCCGCGCCCTAAGCGGAGCTTAATGGAAGTCCATAGTGCGAGCATACCACATGTCCTGAGCGCTTGCACACCTGCCAGTGCAAATAGATGCCAAGGACCTGTTTTAGTAGGATGATTTTTTTTATGGGGTCAGATGGCAGGTCTGTGTTTGTGTTCGCCGCCTATGTGATTTATGTGACAATGTCACCATCAGGCCCCGTGCTGCATGCAACGCCTCCCGGCACACCATGTTGCTACACACGGGAGGGCAGGTTGTGCGCCTCTCATGTGCTTATCGCACACATGCAAGAACAGCAAGCCAGCTTCTAAGGCGGCAAGGAATACAACGAGACGCACAGGCGAGCGCAGGCAGCACGGTCTTGTCATGTTTATCACAGCACTACACGCGGTCGCACTACTTGGCGAATGCGATGCCTCCTGCAACGCCATGTTGCTGTGCATGGAAGGAAATACCGTGCACTTTCAAATGTGTCTATAATAAACTTTATACTGACATGGTACACGCAACAGCAATAGTGCCAGCAGTTGAAGCAGCTAAACAAAACGACAGGCACAGTCTGGCAGAACACCAGCAGCACGGACCAAGGGGGGGCAAATTTGTTTGCTTACACGTTTCACCACCTTCCCGCGACCTGTGATGCACCCCCTTGCACAGAAACGCGAATGCCCCTTCACGCCACAGATATGTACCCCGGGAAACTGTCTGTGTACGTGCGTACAGTGGTGTGAAGATTGACGGTGCGCGTCGTGGCGGTACTGGTGCCCGCCGCAGAAGTGACAAGGAACGTGGCCGCTTGTGCGTGCTTGTAGGGGCTGTCCTCCCAGGAGAGGTCTGCAGGCGGCGTGTAGCGGATGCGCCGCATGGCCTCCTGCTCAGCGCAAGGGGCGGCAGCAACATGTCGTTTATAAATGTGTTACCGGCAATATGAAAACTCATCTAGGAGCCATAAACCCTATAGGTCTCCTCACCGGTAGGGGCCGTCGCCCTGGGCGGACCCGTGCACAAGGGGTGAACAAAGCAAAGATATGATAACTACTTTTGCTAGAAGTACTTTCATTAACTCCGCTTCGGGCGCGGACGGCACTTTGCACTACAGTAGCAGTACACAAGATGGTACAATATTGAACTAATCTACTACTTCTAAAAAGTACTACTACAGTAGCATGTACTAGTAGTAGTAGCAGCATTGATTCAATTTGATTGTCTACAGAATGTGCACGCCTGCGTCCGAGACGGCGCCAGTGTGTGAGCAGGCTGGGGGTTGTAAAAGTGCCTGTTAAGCCCGCACTTGCAGCTGAGCACAGGCTGTCAGGAGACCGCCAACAGCTGTTGAAGTTACCTGAGTTGTGCTCGGCAGTAGTCTATGGCGTGCTCCTATTTACTGTGCAAACAGATGGTCATGTGAGGTAGGGTCGTGTACTTCGAGTATACTGACAGTGTTACACACACACATATGTAGACTACATGTATACACGCATATTTACATACGCACAAATATACGGCATTTGTCTTGAAGTACTCCAAGTATATTATATTGTAGTATATTTGTAGTATGTCTGTAGTATATTATATTTGTAGTAGTATATAAGTATATTTGTAGTATATCTACAGATATATTAGTATATTTGTAGTATATCTACAGATATATCAGTATGCGGACGGCGGTGCATCGTACGGCAGGCTGGTCAGTCGGATGTGCATGCCAGGCACACGTTTTGCTTTGCTGCGCGCTTTGTGGGATGACTGCATCGCGGCCATACCCACGCCTGCAACAAATCAAAAGAGCGCATGCCAAAGCCTGCCAGCCACGCATTGCTGCGCGCCATAGGTGGCTATACCAGTGCTGGCGCACCAGGTATGGCATGGCCTGCCCATCGCCCATTCCTGCCAGCCACGAAACCAATGCACTGCTCGTGCAGCGCTTTTACAAGTGGCTACCCAGGAACATGCATATATTTCAAAAGTATATTACTTGAAGTATACTTTTGAAGTTCCGGAGTGTATACTCTTACTACAAGTACTACGTAGTATGTATATACTGCAAGTACCGGTATATAGATATACCATGTGGTACTTTTTACAGTATAGATACAGATGAGAGTATACTACGGTAGCACAGTAGTGTGTAGATATATCCAGACAGTGGTGCCATGACAGCGAAATGTGCAGTGCGTACCGCGTGGCACTGCCACTGGTGTAGCCTGTACTGTCAGCGCCAGCAATTCCAGCTGTCATGTACATGCACCAACGTAAAACCATACTTGGGCCAAGCAGTTTGGCACCGCCACATGTGTATTCAGCTGCATATCGTACAACGTGGCAGTGCAAAGTAATACTTCAAGTACTTGAAGTTTGAAGTACCCGTGCCTAGTGTCGCAGCACTTCTACGTGTATGCGGCTGCTTAGTGTACAATATGGCACTATGTAGTAATACTTGAAGCATGAGGCAGTACCCATGCCTACACTCTTAGTACTTCAACTGTACACGCAGCTGCATATGGTAGCGGCGCCTCACCTGGTATGCATATGCAGTATCGCTGCCAGAAAAAGCCAGGCGTGCGTTGGTTGGGTCAAACGTTGCGGTAATGCTGTCCAAGGCGTAGTCAGGATCCAGAAACAGGCTCCCCAGCACTGCGGTGCCGCTGGTGCTGGTGACGGTGATGGTGGCGCCAGTGATGGTGGTGGCGCCACCTGCTTGCAGCAGCACCACAAGCAGCGATGGCCATAACTGAACACAAGCAGCACGATGGCCATAACTGATTACCATATAGGCATACTGTAGTAGTTACCTATGCTTGGCGTGTATTGTAATGGTGAAAGGATGTATGGAAATGGGTGAGTGCCTTATGTGACTGGGGGTGCCAGTCAAGGTGGTATGCAGTCAGATCGCGGGCAGCGCACACATGGGCCGTGCAAAACTGCTGCTTAGCCGTGCTGCCACCCATGCATTCAACAGTACACTTCTGAGGTATGTAGCAAGCGCATGCTATGACTGGATAGTCATGGTGTGTACCACATGGTCTATGAACACACACCTATGGTGAGCGTCTGCGTGAGGGGCTGAGATGCTGGCGATGGTGGGTACGTGCGCCCCTCTGGGCTCTTGCCAGTGTAGTACCTGCACAGGGGTAGCGGGCAAAAAAAAAGCAGCGGCGACAGTGGCGGTGGCGGCGGCGGCAGCAGCAGCAGCAGCAGCAGCAGCAGCAGCAGCGACAGCAGCAGCAGCAGCAGCGACACCAGCAGCAGCAGTAGCAGCAGCAACAGCAGCGGCAGTTCACATAATCTCACAGTAGCGTGCATGTCAATGCCATAGGTAATGGCCCATAAATATTTTTTTGCGCGTGTGTGCCAATGCGCGTCATGACACAGCGATGTGCACCAGCACAGTGTGCTGAGCACACACTGGAGTACTCTTGCCTCTCCTCTTGTGCTGGTGACATCAGCCATTTACATAAACCACTGGCTTCGCCAATCACCAGTGCACACACCAGCCCATGTACCCATGGCACACATTGCAGTTCCGGCTTTGGCCGCAGAGCACTCGGCCAAGTCTTGGCAGAGCATGCCTTGTGGCGCCCACCAGTCCAGCACATGTGATAAGGCTAGTGATGGGTCACAGGGTAAAATTTTTGCATTATACGCCGTGTCACGTATGTAAAAACGCTGTATAACGTATACAGGTGAACGTATTTATACGGCGAATACGCTGTATATCGTGTTTCTAGGCGTAGAAATACGCCGTATTTTGCACCTATATACATAGCGGATAAATTACGTTATATGCCGTGACCCATCACTAGACAAGGCGCAGCGGGGCCTGCCTGGTGTCATTGTGCTTTGCCCTGCTCTGTTGGAGAGGATGACAGATGTGACACTGTCATGACTGGCATCGCTTTGGCACACGCAGGAACACAACAAAGCCTTGCATGCAGTGTGCCTTATTTCTGTAGCGCCAGGACAGCTGATGTGCTACCATGGTGTAAGCATGGGCACCTGCTGCCATTGCAAATACTTTTACTACTTGCAATATGCTTTTGCTGGGAAATGGCAGTCTCTCCACTATACGTGCATGTAAGAACCCATCATGCCATGGTACCTATTAAGTCCCGCACCAATCCAAAGACAGCTACAAACGTTGCCCGTGCACCATCACAAAGTTGACCCACTTCAGTAGGTAGGCATGCAGCAGACACACACACACCCGACAGGCGTGTGTTTTGAAAAGGCCCGTGGCCACTTGCCAGCCCCGCCACCAGGATGTTGAAGTACTATAAGGGGCTGCTAGACGAGTACCGGGTATGTGAGGAAGCCAGGCATGCCTCATATGCCAAGTCACACCCACACATAGGCAGGGAACACGCGATACAACCACACATGGCTCACTCAGACTTTGTCTCCCTTGGCTTGCTGACGTCAGAGCACAGGTGTTCCCAGCCGTTGATGACAAAGTGGCAAGAGAGTGTACCTGCCCTTGTTGTTGTTGGGTGGGGCAACGTTTCATCCTGCTGTTGGTTTCGAGTGCAGCTGCTTTCTGGCACACATCATCACTATTGAGACTGCTTCAGATTTCCCCCATCGCCCACCAGAACCAGGCAGCAATTGTGAGCATTAGCGTGCCCCAAGCACACTTCCTGCAGGTTTTGACTGTTCTGTAATGCGAAACCTAATCTAGGAGCGATACACTTCAGGTTTCCCCACCGGTAGTGCCTATCTCCCCGGGACGAAACCCAACATTACGTACATATACAAATGTACAATCTGCTACAAACTTGTGTTTACCGGTACATGAATGTTACTACGAAGTATACAACACTAGAATTATACGGATCCGCTGTACAGTTATGCTACTAGCACTACCGTAATAATGCTTCAGAAGCATATGCGCATGTGTACCTTGAAAAAGTATGTGACGGCCCCTACCGGCGGGAGGAACCTGCAGTCTACTGTACCTACATAAGCTTTTGCATACCTTTGAGGTACAGCAGTCATGTGACTGTAAAACACCTCTGTTACACTTCCTCTGCTTCCCTGCCACAACCACACTCACATGTACAGCAGCGCACCCGTCTCTACGCCGCTGACCACAGGCTCTGGTGCATGGCATCTACTAGTAGTATAACCCACGTGGGTCAACAGCTATACACTGATATGTGGCTCTTGCACTTCTGCTTCCCTGCCACAACCGCACTCACATGTACAGCAGCGCGCCCGTCTCCACACCGCTGACCACAGGCACCCCCGCCGCAGACACCACCGTCCACCCCGCGGGCAGGTGGCTGAAGTCCGCCACATTTGTCGTCCCAAATCCCGTCAAATATGTCTCAAATTTGTCCACGCTCACAGTGCCCGTGGCGGGGTTGGCGAGCCCCCCCATAACCAACTGCACAATCGACCCCGCAGCCACAACGTCCGCGGCCGTCGTGCCCGTGGTGATGGTTATCAGCTTGCTGCCGGCCGCGTGGGCAGGCGTCCACGCAGTGCTGCTGCCGCCCCCGCTCCACGTAACTGCCGTAACTGTCACCGGACCGACCGGCGCCAGGTCCGTGCTGAAGGTGATGGAGATGGTGGTGGTGGCCTTGAGGCGGACGCTGGCCGTGAAGGTGAACGCCAGGGTGAGGGCCGCCAGGGGCACGTAGGTGCTGGGCGCCACATATACCTCCATTAGGGACAGCCGCCGCCGCAGCTGGTGGCGCTGGCGCGCGCGCGCGCGCTCCATTTCTGCCGTGTGCTCAGCAGCAGCGGGGCAGTGCAGTGCTCAGCAGCAGCAAGGCGGTGCAGTGCTGGGCAGCAGCAAGGCAGTGCAGTGCTCAGCAGCAGCGGGGCAGTGCAGTGCTCAGCAGCAGCGGGGCAGTGCAGTGCTCAGCAACAGCAAGGCAGTGCAGTGCGCAGCAAGTGTGCACGGACTTGCAGCAGGGCATGGTTTCGAGAGCCAGGGCTCGGTAAGTGCCCGTGGTGCTGCCTGCTCCGGTGCAGTGGCCAAGGTGGTGCTGATGCTCAGCACATATGCCGCGTACCCGAAGGACGCAGACACCGCCCTATATGTAAAGTCATTGCCGCAAGTGTTACTAACACTCCAGCCTGACAAGCACCCCCCCCACACCCCCCACTCACCATTCTCCAGGTTGATGACGATGCTGCCGGTGTGGCTGTCCCCCAATGAGTCCCCACCCGCCTCATCAGAACCACTGCTAGCACTGCCAGCGAAGGTGCTGCTAGCACCTGCAGCCTCCGGCACCACCAGCGCCCCGCCAGCCTCCTCGTGTAGCTGCGCCTCCGCCGCAGCTGTAAGCACCAGCCCTGTAGCGGCCTCCAATGCCACAGCTGCCTCTGTTCTGCCAGATGCTTCAAAGATGGCGCCCGCGCGTGTGCTCAGCAGCTGCTGCTCGCTGCGGTTGTGTGCGCCGTGTGCATGCGGGTTCGCGTCTGTGACGACAGGTGGTGGTACCGCGCCTGGCAGCGGTGCCGCTGCGGGAAAGGCGAGTAGATCCCGTTCCTGCTTTGCTGTCGGTGTGGCTGCTTCTGTTTGCAGGCAGGAGCCACAGCAGCAGTATGATTTTGGAGTGAGAGGCAATTTACAGCACTTCAGAGGCACACGTGCGATATCTGGGGTGTTGGCACAAGCAGCACTGTGCGCAGCACAGGCCTTCTGCACGTTCACCGAAAGATGCTGTGAGTGCGGCGGGTGGCAAGTTCAGAGGTACTCGGCACACAAGTACCACAACCGTGTTTGAAGAGCAACAATTGGCCAACGTGTACTGTACTCAAGTAAGCAGGAAAGCCGGCAGGGCACAGTTGTAGGGCAGGCAGCAGCAGGCAGGGCTCTCACCGCTCAAGCCTTCAGCTTCGCCGACACCTCCAGCCAGGTGCAGCGATGCCAGCAGCACCCAGCACGCTCCAACCCGCCTGCGTGCTCTTAAACCAGGCGCCATGATGCTGCTGCTGCTCCTGTCTGCTGTGCTCCTGCTCCTGCTGCTGCTGGTGGTGCTGGTGCGGCTTGCTGCTGCGCTGGGAGTCGCAGCAGCGCCGGCAGGCACAGGCAGCAGCGGCAGGAGCACGTGTGCTATCGAATGTTGCTGCAGAGCCGCATTAAGGTGGCTCGTCTACCGCACCGGTCCTCAGTTGAGTGCTTTAGCTGAGGATGACCGTGCGTGGCTTAGTGGCAGCAGTAGCAGTGCACGTGCGGTGTGCGCGTGTGTGCCTTTGCTTCGGCCGTTTTGGCATAACGGACCCGGGGGCCGGGGGGGGGGGGATACGTAGGGGAGTTGGGACTGCAGTACTGGGACATGCTAAGGGGGTTCCTGCATTTGACCAAGGCACATGCATCAGTGGCGCCTGCATCATAAACGGCAGGCCACACAGGCGAGACACGCATATAGGATATACCGCCGTCTGGAGTCCCTACCTCATGCAGCGGCACCAGCGGCAATAGCGACTCGGAGTCCCACCACCATAATGGACATCCATGTTTCAGAGTTCACAGGGGACAACTGTGGGCGGGAGGTGTTTGGTGGCAGCACACCCTATAGTTGGATCAATCGACTTGCCAAACTTCAACAATCTGCTGGCTGTTGCCTGGCCTGACATCACCCCAATCTGGCGTAACATGGGGTGTTTGGAACTGATGCCACAAGCCTGCGGCCTGGTGGCTGCAGCCTGGCCTAACCTTGCCGTTAGTAATAGATAGACGGTGATATAGAGGGAAATATGCAAGGGCAGTGGCTACAAGGGCTCTATACAGCATGGCACTCCATTAGGGGCCCCCAAGGCCGAGACACAGCAACCCACCAGCAGTCTCCAGTGAAGACCGCCCTCAAACACACAAACCGCGCACGAGCCACCCTCTGCAGCAGCAATAGCTGCCCCAGCACCTCAAAATAAACCACACCCCTTAGGCAACAGCAGCAGCAGCAGTATTGGGGGGTGCTTACAGCAATTCCACCTAGTGCTCAGCACTTGGGTGGGTCGACCGCCCCCTCCGCTGGCCGCTCATACCACCGCATGTTGTTGTACGCAGTCAGAGCCTCCGCAGTATGCCTCATGTGAGCATCAAACGCGAGCAGCGCTGCCGCCCGCTCGCCGCCGCCACCACCACTGCTGCTCAGCACAACTTCTGCAAGTTGCACGAGGGCATCACAATCACACGTGAGCGCCACACCAGTGCCCACCCCCGTGAAGTAGTGCCCTGCGCGTGCGCAATCGCCGACCAGCACGACGTTGTCCCCAACAGTTGGAGTAGAAGTTGAAGTGTCTTCCACGGCAAACGTGCGCGCGGCCACGCTCGCCACGCCCACAACGCCGCCACCACCGCCGCCGCCGCCGCCGCTGCTGAGCCGCTTGAGAAACTCCGCGACCGCCTGTCTTGCATACGCGTCCAGCGCTGCGCTCGGCTGCTCAGCAACAGCCTGCTCGGCAGCAGCCTGCCCCTCCTCCTGCTGCTCCGGCGCCTCCGTACCCGTGGCCCACTCCCCCCGCATCGCCAGCGCCGCCGGCACCTGCACAAACGCAATGCCGGGCCCCCCCTGCGCCGCATCGCCAAACAGCAGCCGCTTGAGCGTGGGTGACGCTCCCCCAGGGGGGTCTTGTGGCTCCTGCTCAGCAGCACAGGCCTGCTCAGCAGCACAGGCGAGGCGCGCGATCGCCAGCCGCGCGCCCACCGGCGCGTCCAGGTCCACGCGCACGTGGTGCTCCAGGGGCGAAGTTGTTGAAGTTTGGAGCGCCAGGCAGCGGCAGTCGCGCGTGAGCGTGCGCGCCGCGCCCTCCGCAAGGACTACCAGCGCGGGGCACGCGAGTTCAAGTTGAGGTTCGCTGGTGCTCTCGGCGGCCGCCGCAAACACGCTGTAGGAAGTTGAAGTTGAGGTTACAGTTGATGTCAAAGTTGAAGTTGTGGTTGAAGTTGAAGTTGTGGCGCGGCGGATCGAGGTCACCGCGCGGGAGGGCGACAGGTGTATGCCTAGCTGGCGGCAGCGGTCGCGCAATGCGGACTCCAGGTGCATGAGACGCACCGACTGTATGCCAATGCCCATGGCCTGTGCATGCAGAACAGCCTGGGTGGCGGGCGGCGTGTGTTGATTGGTTGGGGGGGAGGGGATGGGGGGAGAGAGCGCACCAGGTGAGCGAGAGTGTGTGTGTGATGCAGGAGTAGAGACCATATTAAATGCTGCAGTGCGCACGTTTTAAATACTACATGGCGAGCAGAGCCGCTTGGTCCGCTTTTACTTTTCAGTGTGCAGCTCGCTGGAAGCGCATGCCGCATGGCTCATGCGGCAGCTGTCCAGCGAAGCAGCTGCTGACTGTCACAGCCCATGAGCTGCCCTTTAAGTACCAGCAGGGTGAGGAGCGGGGAGTGCAGCTTGTAGCGCTACAGTGGCCAAGGCACTCAGGTTCTGACACCAGCACGGGGCACTAAATGCTGCCATGTCAATCCCAGGGAAACAAGGGGTGTGTGTGTGTGTGCCTGTAACCTAAACCCGCTGCTGAGTAGGTCAACACACAGGTGTCGACAGTCCACCTACTACCAGTAAAGGCACCATGTATTTGATGTGCTGCTGCGAAATCACACAAAAATTCCTGGCAAACTTGTGCACAGCAGCAGCACCTTGATTGCATCACGCGCCACCGCGTTTCGACTTCTGTGACTATCTTCCAGTTTTGTCCGTGTACACGCGTGTACATGTGTATACATACATTGGTACCTGAAGCATACATGTGTATGTATACATGTGCCCTAACATGCACTGTTCGTACTCATACATGAATACACATGAGCTTTGCATGTACAGTTATAGATCTAGATATCTGTACACATGCAGTGTATTCACCTCCACACTGATGGGCTCAACATTGCCACCCTCGGGCACCGGGTGAGCAGACAGTGGAAAGCAGGACACCTCGCAGCCAGGCCCAGCCACCTGCTCGTCCAACAGCTGGAACAGCTCGTACTGTCCCAGCTGCCCCCTCTCCAGCAGCAGCTGCCGCACACCCAGAGTTTCTAGCCTGGCCACGCTCTCACTGGAAAGGAGCACAAAGTTGGTGCGGTTGGGGTTGGTGGACCGAGCCTCGAGCACTGCTATGGTGCTGGGTGCAACCTGCGCCATGACGACCAGGGACACGGCAGCTGCCAGACCAGCTGGGCCACCTCCCACGATCACCACCTCCCATGGGCTAGCCTCCGCCATCGCGTTGAAGATGGGAGTGAAAAACGCCGATCGCTCTGATCATCATGATCAGAAAAGGGGAGGTGCACTCGAGTCAGAGTCAACGCCATCCAGTACGAGTAACGAGTACCATGAGCTGTCTTGCGGTCAGGCGACGCCCACAAAGGCAGGGGCAGCTGCTCGACGCGCGGTGTGGTGAGTGCGGACGCGAAGCGGCCTTGCAGGAGGCCAGACCCTGGCGGGAGCAGCAGCAGCCACTGTTGTACGCTCCTGTGCCTTGCCGGCCACAACTTCTTGAGAATGACACAAAAGAGCGGCGCAGCAGCAAGCTCTCGCTGTTGCCACAGAAGCACCGCAAGCTGAGGTTGCTACACGCGCCTGCAGCAGCTTCTGGCGCTGTCAAATCTGCGGCGCGCTCGTTCCTGCCTTCCTACACAAGTACATGCAATAGTATCCCTCCTGTGTGGTGCTACATGCGCCAATGGGTTGCAGCAACAAGCACAGTTGGCAGCGGGTGCCATCACCCCCGTCCAAATTTTTCTCAGCAGCGCCATCCCCGTGCTACCCCGCTGCAACACCAACTGACGCTGCTGTGTGGTGGCTGCTGCTGCTGCTGCTGCCGCCGCTCCTGCTGTGTGCAGGTGGCCATGGCTAGCAAAATGATAGTAAAGCCTGAGGGGCAGCAGCCTGATGAGCTGGAGACCATGGTGGCCACGGAGCTCGCCAACCTGGCGGTGAGTGTGTGCCCACGTAGTATTATTTATTTGCACTTGTGGGCATGCAAGAGCCTATGTCATGTATGCCAGCACGTCCACTGGTGGCCATGACATATGCATGTCAGTGTATGTATACATACGAACACAGAAAGGGCTAGCGGGCGCCGGCAGGCTACGTAGGGCTCGACCTGCCAGGGCAGGTCGTCAGCCAGGGCGCCATGCCCATGTAGTATATATATGTAATGTCATTTATACATATATGCGCCAACTACTCTGGAAGAAAGGGAAGTAGCCGTATCATCTATCAAAATACCAGGGTGTATGGATGCACGCACATCCATGTGGCAAAGAAGTGGCCAATTCCAAGCAGTTCATCAGCAGCCATGCTTTTGCTTTGGCCAACTGTTAAAATAACTGCTGTAAATGGCGCTTGGCCAAAAAGACTGGCCCAGAAAAGCCTGTGCCTGCCAGCACCAACAACGGCACCCACCACCCACCACACGGGACGAGCTGTGGGGTGCTCTGGCTCTGGTGGGAGCGCACCAGTACAGGCAAGCCGCATGTGGCAGCGTAAGCCCGCCCGTGGTGTGGTGCCTGGCCGGTTACCACTTAGGTGGTTGGTGCTTTCTGGGCAGCTCCAGAGCCGTCTGGTTCAGGCCAAAACGGCACTGATTTTTTTGCTGGCGTGTGGGGTCGATCCAAAAGGTTTTCCTGATCAGACAGGTTTTTTAAGTGGCGGCGCGCCAGTCAGCACAAGACGAGCACGGCGGCAGGGCAGCGCCCCCCTGTGTGCTGCTGCTTGCCTCTCAGAGCTGCTGGCGGCGCCCAGCCCGCTTGGTGTGCTAAGACCTGGGGGCAAACATGGTTGCCTTTTTTGCCACCCTTTCTGGGCACGCGCCTTGCTGATCACTACAACAGTCGGCATTAAGTCAGCAGATCGACGAGGTGTTGGTGAGCGTGACACGTACCAAATTTGCAGTCTTATCACTGCGTATAGCTCCTGTCTTTGCCACATGTATGGCCTACTGACATGCAAGTACAGTAGTCTTCAGCCGCGCATCAGAGGAGCTCCGCATTTGGCACTGCCGCTGGCAGACCCCAGAACTGCCAGTGTAAGTGTGTCTGCTGCTGAAATTTGGTCCACACGCCTGTTCCCGCTAGTTTGCACCTTGTGTCAACATTGGTTTTGGCCATTCAGAGGTCACAATCCCACGCAAAGACAGCCTGAGCTGCAGCCCCCACCACAGCGCTAGCCGGCAGAGGCAACCATGCAGCTGCAGTGTGCATGCAGGTTGTATGGTGCTGGCAGCGTGCACCAGAAGATTGTGCTGCGGTGGTGGGTGGTTTACGCCAGCATTTGCCCTGCTGGGTTAGCAGTCACCAGTGTGCTGGTGCATATGCCCTGTAGCAGCAGCGGTGGCTGCGGCCGCAGCACCAGCACTGCTTCACACAGTCTCAGCCAGCAGCAACACAGCAGGCTGGCGTGGTCAGTGGCATTTTGGCACCGTCAGAGGCGGGTGGGTGCACACGTTGAAGTTGCAGTTGCAGTAGGCAGCTGCCGGTGAAGGCGCAAGGTGTCGCCGACCACCGTCCCACAGAGCGCCCGGCCACGTCAGAACATCACTTTGCAGTTGCAATTCAGAAGCACTGCTGTAGGCTAGCTAGCCGTGCACAGATGGCCACACCTCGCTGCAGCCATGTGCTGGCCTTTCCATAGGAGGCAGGCAGCACGGGCCGGTGTTGTGCTCTTGCCTTCTGCTGATGTGTACTCTGTGTATTTCCTTTGTGTATGTATGTGGGTACTTAGTGCATGTACTTTGCGAATGCCATCAGGCGAAGCGCATGCAAGTTGCTGGCAGCGGCTCCCTTCCGCAGTGAAACCAGGGTTGGTGCTGTCTGGGTGGAGCAGCGGCGGCGTAGGGTTGACGCTGCGGCTGGTGCTGTGGCGCAGACCAACGGGGCTGGCTGACATCGCATCAGGAGCTGCCGCTGCCGGCTGTGGCAGCTTGTGCAGCACCACGCAGCAGTGGCAGCATCTGCTGTGTGTGTGGACGTGTTGTCACCTGGAGTAGTGTAGTGCACCAGCTGATGCAATGCCAGCCTCGATCTCGCTGGTCATTTCCTCTCTAAACTTCACAATTAGTTACGTGTTGTCAAGCAGTGGCCTGCACCAGCTGAGAAAGGGATAGCTGTGTGGGAGCCTGTGACTGTTTGTTTGTTCGCCCCTACCTGTTGAAATCTGAGCCACGCTGTCCATCGTACACCTGCATGCACAGTCCAAGATTGTGCTGACCCAAACCGTGACGGCTAGACAGGGCAGAGGAGGGGCTGAGCGTCTTGTATTCATCTCTCAGGCTGATTTGTACCGTCAACTCACACTTGTGCAACCTGTAAGTTGGCAAACTTCCACTGAAACACTGGTGCTGACGCTCTCCTCTGCTGGGCACAGACAGCCACTGCACGCCCTACTCAACTCGCACTGCATTGTACTTCAACTTGGTCTTGCACTTACACTGCTGCCTTCCTCCGCTGAGCACAGACCTCCGCGGCGGAGATCAAAGCACAGTGCAAACTTCAACTTGTGCTTGGACACTGCCCAAACTTCAACTTGCACTTGGACCCCCCACCCCACCCCCCCACCCCTTCCGCTGAGCACAGACCTCCGCGGCTGAGATCAAGGCGGACCTGAAGGACCTCTACATCACCGCCGCCAAGCAGGTGGAGGTGGCGGGCGGCAAGAAGGCCATCATCATGTTTGTGCCGTACCGCCTCCTGCGCTCCTTCCACAAGATTCAGGCGCGCCTGGTGCCCGAGCTGGAGAAGAAGTTCAGCGGGCGGCACGTGGTGATCATTGCGCAGCGCACCATCCTCGGCAAGAACTTTGCGCGCAACACCAAGACCAAGGGGCCGCGCCCGCGCTCGCGCACGCTCACCGCCGTGCAGGTGGATGAATTCATGAACTGCACACGTCGATTTATTGACGCCTTTGCTTGTGAGGTTGCTGCCTGCATGTTGTGCCATACACGACCAGCGGATTTGCGCGCCAGTGCTTGCGCACGCTCATCGCCGTGCAGGTGAATTCATGGAAGACACACATGAATTCACTTAACCCCATTCACTGTCAAGCTGTCAGGTCTGCACACCGGTGGCTTGTGTGTAGTCTAACTGGGCCAGAAACGTGGTGGTATTGCATCATCACAGCCTGTGTTTGTCTACCCTGAGGGGATGGTGTTTTTTTGTGGTTGTTGTTGTTGATCCACGGCCAAGGGACAGGCACCGTCTACTTTCTTCACCTGACACATTTGAGTGGCGCCGCAGAAGGAAGCGACACTTCATTAATTCATTCATGATCATTCATTCACACTTCTGTGTGCGCTGCTGGCAGGACGCCATCCTGGAGGACCTGGTGTACCCAACGGAGATTGTGGGCAAGCGCACGCGCTGCCGCGTGGACGGCACCAAGCTGCTCAAGGTCCACCTGGACCCCAAGGACCAGGTGAATTCATGAAACCATGAATGAATTCATGAATATGTAGATGAATTATGATGATGTGCATGTACTCATGAATCATTTCTTGGGCGTATGCTGTTGCAAGGTGGTGGCGCATT
The DNA here is from genome assembly GCA_032358315.1 of Ophiocytium majus. Taxonomy (NCBI): domain Eukaryota; class Xanthophyceae; order Mischococcales; family Ophiocytiaceae; genus Ophiocytium; species Ophiocytium majus. The sequence goes on from JAULBY010015024.1 coordinate 19,705, forward strand.
GCTGCTGCGCCACCACACACTCCCTCTTTCGCTGGTGTTTGTGCGGCAGTGATGCTGCTGCGGTAGCCAATGGCACAACTTGGAGTGGCGGCAGGCTGCGTGCTTGTCAGAGCTCTGCTGAGCACTCCATGCTGCTGCTGAGCACTACTGCTGCTGCCGCGCTGCGCTGCAGGTGAACGTTGAGACCAAGCTGGACACCTTTTCGTTTGTGTACAAGAAGCTCACCAACAAGGAGGTCGTCTTCGAGTTCCCCGTGCAGGAGTGAGCGGAGCGCGCATCCCTGCTGCTGAGCAGCAGCACCCCGCGCACTGTGTCTCCGCCGCTCGCCAGGCGAGACCCCTGCCCCCCCTGCCACACAGTCAATACAACACAGCTGCTTCTCCAAAAACAGTTTGGTGGCTGCGCGGTGGCGCAGGGCACCACCGCGCAGCGCTGTGGCGCAGGGCACCACCGCGCAGCGCTGTGCTCTTGTGTCTGCCGCGCTGCTGCCTCCGTAATGGCTGCGGTGTTGCTGTGGGATGGGTGAGCAGCATGGTCAAGCCGTGCTGTGGTCATGCCGGCGCTTGCAGGTGCCCTACTTGAGTACAGGTACTCACGTGGTACTCACATTTACCCAGGTAATTTTAGTAGGTGATCAACTTTCAAGCTTTGTGGCGCGACTACGTACGGAATGACATGCAGTAACCCTGTCACCCGGGCAGCCGGAAGCTACTGTAGCTACCGCAACTGACCCCTGGGTGCCAGGCCGCCCTGCAGTGATGGAGGCGCCTGCAAGCTGCGGCACCACCATGCTACCAGTCAGCGAAGCAAGGCAAGTTGCTGCCAGTGGTGCAAATGCCAGATGTGAAATTTTAATGCACCTTATATGGAGCACGAATTTGTGCCAGCACTGCTGTGTGTTCACAGCTGCAGCTGCAAGCACGGGTACTGCGTGTGGTGCCAGTGCGCAGCAGGCTTTGACAGAAAGGCAGGTCATTATGCAGCCTATCAGCTCAGGATGTCTTTTTCTTCCCCCCTCTCCAAATGTACGCCCAGCACTTCAACAGAAACTTGAAGTAAAAAACATGTTGAAGTTTTGTATGTTGAAGTTCACCGTCTGGCGATCTCGCAATCGCCACAGATCTGCTCTGTCGCGGGGCTGCACTGGCGTCGCCGGTGCTGGTGGTGCTGTCGCTGTTCACAAAGTCATCGATTTGCAGGTGGTGCTGAGATGTTGCTCCCCGGTGCGGGAGCTGCAGCAGCAGCAGCAACTCTGGCGATGGCTTCCCACTGCTGCAGATGCGCAGCCGCAGCAGCAGCTCACGCCAGCTGTCAACGGCGCCTCGTCAAGCACGGCCACACGCGACGTGCACCATTTCTCGGCCCTGCACGCCATCACTGGCATAGCAGCCGTGGAGCAGCTGTTGCAACGACCAGAGCTGCAGCAGTGACCACCGTGCAGATGCTGTCCACGACAAGCAGTAGTGAGGGGCTGCTGTGGCTGCCTCCCAGCGACGCATCGGACATGCAGCTGGACATCACGAGCCCCACCAACCCGCGCATCAAATACATCAGGCAAGCAAAAGCAGACATGGTGTTAATGGTGCAGGAGCACTACATTATCAGAGCAGCACCTGCTTGTGACGCCAGCCCATAAACGCAACTCACACCCCGGTGCGCACCACGCCACCAACTCCGAACTCTCAACTGCCCCCCCCCCCCCCCCCCCCCCCCCACCCCCCCCCCCCCCCCCCCCCCCCCCCACCCCCCCACCCCGACCA
>JAULBY010015035.1:0-21463 GCA_032358315.1 Ophiocytium majus
CTGGCGCGCCGCGGATTTGTCTCTCTGTCCGGCGGGTACATTCCAGGCTGACAAGGGTGGGTCGCGGCGAAGGAAAGGCCCTGCCCGCTGCTGCACAAAGCTATGCGTCGCTCTGCAGCGCTGCGCCAGACATACATACTCGCCTCTCCTCAGCCCCCCCCTTTTGCTGCATTTCCGAAAGTGCCCGCAGCGCAGCCTCGCGCGTGCCTCTCTCGCGTGCCGGCCTCTCTCTCTCTCTCTCCCGTTCTGCGCCACAAAAAACTCTTGTTTAGGAATATTTGAACGGAACCGAACGCCCTGGGGTCTCGCGGACACATGAACGCGCGCCCGGCCGGTCGTGCTGCCACAGCTGAAGAATGTGCCCGCCACCGATGGGTGGGCACCGAGAGGTCGTGCACAAAGCGGCTCTGCCCCCCCCCCCCAAAGGCCACGCACATGATACCTTCCACAACATCATCTGGGCATGTGTCCACACCGAGGGAATTGAAACGTGCACGCGCGGCTGTGCAGCGGATTCGTCGTCGTCGCATGCCGCCCGCCAACCAGCGACTGCCACGCGGTGACTTATGGCTGTCGAGGCGGCGACGACCCTGCATCGATGTCGCAGAGCCTGCAATCGTTGCTGCTGGTACCAGCAAAATCTTACTAGACTTTGACCATGTACTGCTGTAGTAACTTGAAGTAGTACAAACGTTTGTAGACTCGCGGCTTTGGCAGCGCTGCGACTAAATGTGTGGTGTAGCACACACACTGCGCATGACTGGTTTCATGTTGCGCATAGCCAAGTACCAGCACAACCAGCAGCAAGGACTGACACACCTAGAAGCTCAGCTCATATCCCATATACAGCAGGAGCAACCGCTTCACCATGGTGCGCCTTAGGCCTAGTTTGGGAAGGGCCTGACACAGCAAGCAAGCATTGGCGAAGCAACGAAACAAGTGCGCGCCAAAAAACAAAAGTACCTAGAAGGGAAATGCCAGGAGTGCACCGGGCAAGCAAGTGCCATGGCCACCCTGCATGGCGTGCTGACATGCATGACATGGGCTCTTGCATGCCCAGAACCGCAAATAAAGAACTGCACACACACAGGTGGTGGTGACACAGAGCCTCTTCAAAAATGCAAGGCATGCCAGCAAGTACTTGGCAAGCAATATCTGCAGCTGCTGAGCGGGGCACACCACACAGCAGCAGGAGACGTGCGGCAGTGACTCTCTTCCACTTAAGCACGACATCACACTGTATGCCATCTTGCAGCTTTCATACTGGCCGAGTGTGTAGCAGCCGCAGCACGGCACGCCCGTGCATGTTGCCAATGTGACTGTGTGCCCCTCGAAGGGAAGACGCAATCATGGGTATGCCTGTCCCAGTAATGAGAAACAAAAAACTGTCACTAGCTGTTTGGCCAAGGCGCCTGCTGTGCAGCTGGCCGTACCAAACAGAGGAAGGAAGCGGGTGGCGGCGGTTGTGGAGCTGAAACACCGCATGTGCTGAGGATCAGCACGAAGTCAACGGGAACGCAGGACGGAGGTGCCTGTTCCATCTAGCTGCGGGGACGAGAAGGCCTCCTCGTGCATGGCGCAACTGAAAGGTGGCAAAGGGAACCCGTAGCAGTGCTGCAATGAAAAATGGGGTTGGATGCTACCACCAGGCTGCTGACCTACATAAGAGTCCAGGTGCAGCGCACTGGCGCTTTTACCATGGTCACACATATGAAAACTCAATCTAGGAGCGATACACGGTGTACGTGAAGTATACATGCAACGACACAAGGTTACTGCAGTCAGCTGTGCTGTGCTTCTGCTGAGCAGCGCTGCTGCTGCTGGGCAGCTCCTGGCTGAGTTGCTCAGCAGCAGCTTTGGTCATGTGCAGCAGCACCAGTGGCAGTGCTGCGCGCCACCGCCAGGCTGCCATGCCCTTCGCCAATGTACGCAGGGCTGGGCCAAGAACGGGTGTACACAAAGGCTGCTGGGTTTGTCCAGCAGCAGTACACTTGAAGTATGCTGAGCAGCGGTGCTGCTCCATGGCAGTGCGCAGCTGCAGTACCGCTGTGCTCAGCAGCTGCCATTGCGCCGCAGAGGGCTGAGCACACGCAGGCCTGCACCCACCCACCGGTGCAGCTCACAGCCGGTGTTGGCACAACTGCTGCTGAGCACGACTGCCACATCTACAGTGCCCCAGCAGCAGCAGCAGCAGTGCTCAGCACTAGGAGCGTGGCGCCGGGGATGCCAGTGCGAAAGAGGGTGTGAGCACAGACACTCGGTGCCCCCCCCTAGCTGTTCCAGCTTCCAAGGCGGCCAAAGCAGGAGTTGCTGGCGCTGCAGTGGCTGCGCTCGCCCTGGAGCCCAGCACCCACCTGTTATGCTCAGCAACAGGGAGAACGTATGACAGAGGGATACGCAAGGCACACATGCCACACACATGTGTGGGTGCGTCATAGTTAGCTATGGGTGAGAACGTAGGAAAGTTTCACGTAAACAATACTTGTTGATGACTAACGTCATTCAGATACTTCAGAAGTACTTTGAAGTATGTACCAACATATGCAAACGCGTATGCATACTTCAGTAGTACATGTGTTCGCATACACCATATGTGGCGTATGCCATGCTTCCAGGCGTAGAACACTGCTGTGTCTGTACTGAAATAAGAGGCACTTCGGTTAATGGTACATACTTCGAAGTACTTCAGAAAGTATGTAGTATGCCACGGCACATCAGCAGCAATATTGTCGCGCCCATCAACCGCGCACAGCTGCCCAAGCCAAGGCGTGGCGCGCAGTGAAGCGCTGCAGCATTGTGCTTGCAGCGCCCAACAAGTGTTGGCTGCGAGTGTATGAGCATGCCATGCGCACTCAAGGAGCCTCATGCTGGCACGTCATTCGCAAGCCTGAGGCCGGCTTGCCAGTCCATGTTGTTGTTGCTGCTGGTGGGAACGGCAAGCAAACTGCCACAATGCAGGCAGCCCCCCGTGACCGTCATGTCAAGCCTTCTCAGGCCCTGTGCTGAAGAGCAGTACAAGTACAAGTGCCCGCCTTTACTGCCTAGGCAGTTACCTGAGCTTGCTCCTTCAGTGACTGCTTTTGTAGCTTGAACAGGAGGCTACCCCCCGTGCCCCCCCCCCCCCCCTGTTTTTTTCGTATTATATTTCTACCAAAGTACTACCAGTTTTTGGAATTGCATGTCCATCAGAGAGGCCAGAGGTCATGTCTACTGGCATGCACGAACCTGTCCCCGCATGCCACCAGTTCTACGCTTCCACCCGCTGACACCAGCCCGCACGCCCCTGGCAGCTGCCCACCAACAACGTTGAAGCTGCCCTCAACCATGCTGGCGGGCAGGCGCCCATCCGACAACCGCCCGGCGCTGGACGACCGCTCGCGGGCGGTGCTGGAGCGCAGCGTCTCGCCGTTCATGAGGGAGAGGAGGTTGGTGTCGGTCAGCGTGGCGTGCGCCGCGCGCAGGTCGCCCACGATGCAACGCTCCGACAGCAGCGCCAGCAGCAGGGTCGACATGCTCAGGCCCAGCTGTGCGCCGGCTGACATCTAAGGGGGAGGGGGGAAGGGGGGAGGAGGGGGGGGGGGCAGGCGACAAAAGCGGGGAATAACAGCGGTTAAAGGCGCATGTCGGTGACAGGGGTGGCACAACAGGTGACATTTACTTGTGGTTTGCGTTTTAAAACTTCTGCTTGGACCAACGTCATCGGATTGGTTTGAGAATACGCAATGTGGAGGGACACAGAGCGGGTGCAAAACCGTTGTGTGCGGGGTCGAAAGTGAGGAAGGGGCAGCTCACGTGCGCATGCTAGGTGCATTGCAGGTCGCAGTAACCAGGTCCAGGTCAGGTTTGCAGTGTGTACAGTGATGTAGGGGTTGGCTGTGAGTGTTGTTGCGAGCCTGGCAGGCCGCCGCCGGCGTGGTGAACTGGACAATGGCACTTACACCTCTTAATGGTCATACACACCAATAAGAAACTGCTTACTCTTCGATAGGCGCCGTGCTGTCAACTGTGGATGCTAGCTAGCCAACATGACACATCTGTAGTTCTCTCCTGGCATACTTCGCCAACTGAGCATGCGCCTGACCATCCCATTGAGACAAGCCAAGTGACTTTGGTGCTCCCATGTGCAGTACCTGTGAGTGTATCATTTGCTTGTGGCCATGACTGCAAAATAGCCTCATGAGGTAGCTCTCGGAACAGCTACTGCTGACGCCGGGGCGAAAGGACAGGCCAAAGCATGTGGCCACATGGTCAGAACCAAGTAGCCCACACTGTACACGCCGGCCAGTGCACCTTGAAGACTGAGGATGCTTGCCGCTGCAGCCACCACCGACGCAGCTTACTTGGCTGGTGTGTGTGACAAGAACAGTACATGAAACAAAGTAATACAAAGTAGCTATTTACAAGTACATTACTTCTGTAAATGCATCCATTCATTTGAAAAACAAACATACATACTTCAAGTATACTTGTACTTCTACTATTTGAAGTAGTATATAGTATGCTGTCAGTGTGACATGGTGGCAGCTTCCCGCCTCACCGAAAACGTCCCAGACTGGGGCTCCATGTCGGGATCGTAAATGTACGTGCACGCGGCGACCCCCGTGTAGTGCAGCCCGCACGCCGCCAGCGCTAGGCAGGGCGCACACAGCAGCCGCGGCCACCCGCGCCCCGCCCGCCAGAGCAGCACGCGGAACAGGAGGAAGAAGCCCAGGACAGAAAACACCCACGCGACGAGCACTGACGCGAGCACCACGCCCCATCGCCAGTTTATGCGGAAGTGGCCCGTCATGGCGCTCATGCCCTGAAGTTGAAGTTGAAGTTGGAGGTTTTGAAGTTGAAGTTAAAAGGGAGGCGCCGGCGTGTGGAGGCATAAGAGGCGAGCGGCGGCGGTGTCGGAGGTGGAAGCGGCGGCAGGTCAGTGGGTTGTAGGCTACGGTCTTTTTTATATTGGGGGTTCAGGAGGGTCTGCGCTACTGTAGCAGGGCACGACCACACAGCTTGCATCGTACACTCTTATGACCAAAGTAAAGTGGGTGTGTGACAGTGGAGCCTGGTGCGAGTTGGCACACTGCCTGGTGCTGCAGAATTTTCTCAACTTTGGGGTTGCTGGGTGTGGTGGCGATGCACCACTGCATGGTACTGCTCAGCAGCATGTTGTTGTAGAGCATCAGCCAGCAAGGAAAATCTGGAGGCTCCTGGCACTAACGCAGCATGCCGCACTCACGCACAGCGATGCAGCCCCTTCCGGAAGGAAATGGCGCTTACCTTGCACACATGTGTGTCCATGCATGTGCATGTCATACTCATGAACACAATGTACCGCTCCCATGTATGTTTAGTACTTCCAAGCATACATGTACAACATGTACTTTTTGTTTGTACACATACTTTGCCACGCATTTGCCTTGGAACCCTGTGGCCGTGCTGGCATACATGACATGGGCTCTTGCACGCCCACAAGTGCAAAAAAATAAAACTACATGTTCTTCTATACACATGGTATTTTTTTTCAAGTACGTACTTCAACTGTACAGACTTCGAAGTAGGTAGTGTAATCATAGTGACTGTGCCCGCATGACAGCCACTCACCTCGTAGTGCATGGCCACCCAGCCACACGCCACGAGCGTGGCGTGTCACTGACATGTACTTCAAGTACACATGTAGGCACACGGTATTTTTTTCAAGTACATACTTCAAATGTACTACATACTTCGGAGTAGGCATGGACTGTAATCATAGTGACTGTGCGCACATGACAGCCACTCACCACATAGTGCATGGCCAACCAGCCACATGCCACGAGCGTGGCGCCGCACAGCAGGTACCACTCCAACCAATGTACACGTATCACTGACATGTACTTCAAGTATACATGCAGGCACATGGTACCTTGTTTCAGTACGTGCTTCAAATGTACTTCACTAGTGAAGTACATAGGGAGTGCAATCGTAGTGGCTGAGCACACATGACAGCCACTCACCACGTAGTGCATGACCACCCAGCCACATGCCACGAGTGTGGCGCCGCACAGCAGGTACCACGGCCGACCCGTGTACGCAACCCTCCACAGGCGCAGCCTGAAGCTGTCGCTCATGAGCTGCTTGAAGGTGTCATCGGCGAGCATGCGCGTAAGAACGTGCACACGGTCCGGCCCCGCAAAGCAATCCTGTCCAAAAACAAAACAAGGTCGAAACAGCAAAAACAAGAGTGTTGGAGCAGTTCTTTTGGTGGAGCATCAATGAGCTGCTTGAACGTGTCATCAGCGATCATGCGCGTCAGCACGTGCACACGGTCCGACCCCGCAAAGCAGTCCTGTCCCGACACAGCAAAACAAATTGGAAAGGCAAAAACAACAGTGATTAAGCCGTACTTTTGGTGGAGCATCAGTGCGCTGCTTGAATGTGTTACAGTATCAGCAAGCATGCACGTCAGCACGTGAACACGCCCCGGCCACACAAAGAAGTCGAGCTTTCCAAAAAAAAGGCCGAAAAAGGCAAAATCAGCAACTTCTAAGCTGTTGTCTTGGTGGAAACATCAATGAGCTGCTTTAACATGTTGTCAGCGAGCATGCGCGTCAGAACGTGCACCCACTCCGGCCCTGAAAAATCTGTCCTGGAAAAAACAGGCCGAACATTTGAGCCGTTGTTTTGGTGGCGCATTAATGGATGGCGGTATAACTTCAACTGCTCGTGTACATGCATACATGCACGTAATGACATGCATATACATGCACGTGATGACCTGCACGCAATGCTGTTGTGCACCAACGAAAGGGGGGGGGGGGGGGCACACTTCAGCCATTTTTTCATTTGGTGCACCAACGGATGATTTGGTTTTCACTGGAAAATACCACCATCTGTTTCAGAAAAGCACCATGTGTGGCACGTGTACACCGCACCGTGTGCTACCACCACAGGCCGGAAGGCGCCTTACCACACTGATTGTCGCAGCATCAAACAACGGCCCACTGCCGCAACAGCACACCATACCGCAAGGCACACTGATTTCGAAAAATCAGCCCCTGTACGGTAAGTAGCGTATTGAACAATGTGTTCATGCATTCTTCCTAAGGTACGTGTGCCGTAAATATAGACACATTCTTACCTCAGCATATGTATGCGTGTTTGATACTAGGTTTGCCGGATGCTTTTTTCCACTACTTGGAAAGTATTTTAGTAGTATACACACACATGTACACACTCGATTGGTTGCAGCAGCAACACTGCTGCCTACGCCATGCGCAAGGACCATCAAGTGTACTTGCAAGGGAGTGGACAGCGGGCGACATCAAACAACTTTAAACATTACTAGGGTTGTCGAATGACTTCAACTGTTTCAGCAGTACTTCGAAGTACACGTGCACACTCGATTGGTTGCACCAAAAGCACGGCTTCTAACGCCATGCCAGTAAGTGTCCGTTTAAGGGGGTGGACAACGAGCGCCATCAGACAAACTCAAAACACGGCGGTGTCCTGTACCTTGGATGCCAGCTGCAGCCCCGCCCACACGCACAGCAGGCATGCCGCAAAGGAGACGGCGCTCATCCACCACAGGAAACTGGCTGCCACATCCACGCCTGGGTCAGGGGCCTGCAGGCTGAGGGCAGACATCCCCAGGAAGTGGGGGCTGTGTGCGTGGGGGGGGCAGTGGGGTGGCAGCAGCAGCAGATGGGGCGGCGGCAGCAATCGTGCTCAGCAGCAGCAGTGGGAGTGCCATACCGACCAATGGCAAGAAGGCTGCAACAATTAGAACTACTTGTACTACTACCTAGTAGTGCTACGTAGTAGTTTGTACCGGTACAGTAGTGTCATGTGGAAACTCTGTGGGCACCTCATCATGCGCGAATGTCCAACTGCCAATTTGCTCTCTTTGGAGACCTGTTAACAAACTGAAGTGCTTACAAGTTAAAATTCTACTTCAAAGTACTCCAAAGTGTATAAATATATGCACATTGGCAATGTTAAATTGCACATGTGTAAGAAAGAAAAACAGTCGCTACTGCACCAAATCATCAATAGATGCATGGCGGCAAATGCGGTGCTGGTGCCAGCGGCGTGCCAGCGGCAGCTGCTCTTCCCACACACGCAGAGGCTGTGGTTGTACCGTTCACGCCTTAGGCTGGGCCAGCTCACATTGGATGCGGCGCGCGCAGCACAGGTGCCGAACGCTGTGTGGTGGCAAAGACACATGTGTAGTGATGGGGGTCACAGGGTATAAATTTTCCATTATACGCCGTATAACCTATGTAAATACGGTTTAAAAGGTATTCAAACAAACGTATTTATATGGCATATGCGCCATATATCGCGTGTTTAGCCAAAACAATACGCCGTATTTTGTATAACGTACTTCAGATAAGGTACGTTAGAAGCCCTGACCCATCACTGCACATGTGCCACTCTCACAGCACGTGCTGCACCGTCAGTGAGGCATGCGCGCCTGTTGGCACTCACCACATGAATGCTGCTCAGCAGAAGTTGAAGTTGTCAGCAGAAGTTGAAGTTGAAGTTGAAGCACAGGCGGCGGTGGCGGTGGAGCCATGACAGAGGCGGCAGCGGCGGCGGCAGTGGCAGCGTTCAGGAGGGCAAACCAGAGCATGGTGGCTTATCAGGACAGCTGGGATTGCTGGGACACGAACGCGCACATGCATTGGCATCCACCGCGGCGGCCTCAGCATGACGCAGTCCACGTGCTAATGGGTTGTGGTGGTAGATTTGCATTGCCAAGCGGATGCAGCTGACGGCACGGCGCAAAGTCAGGCTACTGCGGCGCTTGTTTGCTGGCCTGCTGATCACCAGCGCTGTAACAGCTGTTATGCTTTACTTGCATGCTGTGTTGGGGGACAGGTCAGCGAGTGGAGCTGCGCACAATGCACAGGGATGGCTCAGGGCGTATAACGTACTACTTCAGAAGTACCACTAGTATATTATACTTCTGAAGTAGTACTACTGTAGCACTACATAGTTTTACAAAATACTACATGGTACATTATACCGGTATCACTACAGATTGACAGCGTATTTCAATGCCGTAATAAGCGACTTACGGCATACTTCAGAAGTGTATGGTGTGTGAATACGTTGTACGGTCGTATACGTTACAAGCTGTACACATAAAGAATATACCATCATATCAAAAAAATGTATAAAATGGCGTATAAGGGAAATTGATTACATGTACATACATTGTGACCCAACACTACTACTGTCATGTTCAGTGCTGTGCCACGGCAGCTCACCACCCCAGGCCAGTGCGAGAGCAGACCACCAGTTACAGTATCTGAGGAGTATGGACTCATGTGGGACTTTGCTCTTGTCCCTCCACCTGTGAGCATGACAGAGAGGAGCAGTGGGTAGTTGTTGTAGCAGCAGACGCAGACACATACAGGTGCAAACCATAGTCATTCACAATCAGACACTAAGAAACTAGGCTCGCGTGCAGGCCGTGTTGTGTAACACTGTTGATGCACCATTGGTGCATCAGTATGAGCACGACGTGGGTGGATGCACCATTGGTGCATCAGTATGAGCACGACGTGGGTGCATTGTGGAGCATCAACAATTGAAAGTCACATGCAGGCCGTGTGTTGACGCAATATCGTGGCGGCGCACCAGCATGATCACCACCTGGTTACTGTGTGTGCACTTTTGTATACATCTTAATACTGCATATGTATACTTCTGCAGGTATATGTGAGGAAGTGCAAGATTTTATATCTTGTGTAACTTTGTGTGTACATGTATACAGTATTAAATACTTCAAAAGTACTTCAAGTATACCGGTGTACATACTTCGAAGTACTACGTAGTATGTACTTCAGTAGTAGTACTTCCGAAGTGCTGTACACTACATCTACATACTACTACGTAGTAGTACTGTAGTGGCGCAGGCGTACCTGCTAGCAGCACTTCCTGTTGTTGATGGAGCTAGGTTGTGATCATGTCTATATTGGGCCGGGCACCTGTACCATTGCTTCACGCTGTCTTGCACAACATGGCTCTTGGGCGCCATACATTATGTGCATTATGAAACTACAGTAGTTTCATTTTATTTGCCCTTCTGGGCGTGCAAGAGCTAATGTCATGTATGCCGGCACGCCCATTGGTGGCCATGGCAAATGCATGGCAGTGTATGTGTACGAACACAGAACTGCTGTAGTACTTCAACTGAAGTAGGTGCATGTATGCAAACATGTATGCATAAACTTCAAGAAGTATACACAGCACTTCAACATTGAAGGACATGGCAACATGGCCGCAGTGGCCCTGTGTGTCTACCCTTGGGCCGAAGTTTGGCCCAATTATACCGGTGTGCGCTGTAACAGAGCGTTCTGACCATTTACAGCAGACGCTCACGCCACCAGCAACTGCACCATGGCATGCCAGTCTCGTCACGCAACGTGCGCACTCACCTGTGGTGATCTAAAATCCCGACAGCGCTGGCCGCGGCCACCACGGACACGATGACGCTGACAGTGATTGCCCACCACTGCCAGTGCACCTGCAAAGCCGTCGCCTGCGCATTCTCAGACGATGAGTCATGGTCATGCGACGCCTGCTGCCCCATCGCTCGCTGTTTACACCTCACTCCTCGGCGCCTGTGCTGCTGCTCCAGTTGGCGACAGCAAAAAAAGCCGGTAGTACTGCCCTCTCCCGCCGCTACGTTCCCAGCATCACTACACCGGGTGTCGGGGCTGATGCACCCCCGCAGCCAGCGCGGCCCAGCCGCCACACCAGCGGTGAGCCAGCTCAACAACGGCGCAGCAGAAGTTTCTGCCGGGCGGGTGTGCGTTTCGGTGACGAAGTTGTGTGAGGACGCCAGCGCCCTGAGATAGGGTTGGAAACGGCGCTACAGGGCGCGAGCACAGACACGGCCGCGGGGCTGCACCCCTAGAGCCCTAGCGCGAATCCGCCACGACTTGTCTCAGACAGGGCTTCCCGTTTGTCACGGTGCATCATGCCAAAACACCGGCCGGTCGCCGGATCCGGGTGCGGGGGGGGGGGATAAAGAAGTGTTGGCGCAGGATGGCGGCGGCAACAGCTCTGCCTGTGGTGCTGCTCGCGGCTTGCCACTCTGCTCACGCAGCGGGTGCGTGCACGCGTCTCTCTGCTCTCGCGGTGCTGCTGTCGGTTGAACTTGCGCCCCGGCGATTTCGATTTCGGTAGGTTTTGGCTGGGCAAACCAAACTTCAACAAAGACAGGGGGTGTTGAGCGCGGTCGGGACGCCCCGGGTGCCGGCGACTGTGTACTCTTATTAAACTCCGCTTAGGGCGCGGAAAGCCCTTTGCACTGTGTACACTGCTACACTGTACACACACACTCACACACACACACACATGGTATACTTCTGAAGTATACATGTATATACACATACTACAGTATACACCATTAGATACTACAGTAGGACAGTACATGTACTCACAGCTTGGCAGTGCTGTAAAAAAATTAACCCAAGAAGAAGCACAGCAAGCATGCAGCAGGCCTGAGCCTGCAAGGGCAGGTCGTCTGGCAATGCACCAGTATATTTTGCAGTGATTAGCCTGGCGATGCGTGCTTAGCTGGCACATAAATTGCTGCTGCATGCGTACAGCTGCAGAAGTTGTGGCAGCAGCATGGCACACCACTCAGCGACACACAACACTGCAGGCAGCACCCGTACCAATGCAACTGCGGCAGCAGCAGGGCCAGGCATGAGACGCTTTCATGGCTGCAAAAGCCGCCATTTCATCACAACTGCATTGATGTCAGCGTGGCAACGCTGGCACGTACAAGCATCAACCTACTGCACCGGCAGCCGTCGCTGTGTAGATTGCTCTGGCTGAATGGGCTTGCGCCTACTGTACACACACGCACTTGGGGGTACCCACACCGGGAACCGTGTACGGAAGGCGTGCGGAGCACCCATGTGGGCAGGCCAGCCCGCCGTAGGATACAACGCCGTCTGGAGTCCCTACCTCACATGTGGCGCGCTCGCGTGCATACGCCGCTGCCGCACCACACATCACCCCCCCCCCAGAGGGCTCCAGTAAGGCGGTAAAGAGCCCTATCAGGGACCGTGTAACAAGAAGTAAATGTGAGGAAAGGGTACAAGAGTGCTGCATGTGACAGCGTGCGCGCATCCCACCTACACGCTGCCGCAACACGCGCTGTTAAAATACAACACTCCGGTCGGACATTTGTCAATTGCTGTAAGCATGCAGTGTCTTGGGTGAAACTGGAGCTTCAGAGTGACTACTGCACATGTGGAGTGGGCCCAGACAGGAGGGTAAGGGATACATGCGGGCACGCGTGCTGGCTGCCAGTGGCAAAGCACAGGAGGGGTTGGCTGGACGGCAGGAGAGCCTATTCGACCTCTTGAAGTTGGCCTCTTGAAGTAGGCCTGTTGAAGTTGTCTTGTTGAAGTTGCGGGCAGTGGCGGGCAGGTGAAAAAGTTTGCGCCGCTGTTCCGTTGGTCTGCTCCACACGCGGTGGTGAGCTGTGCATTTGCTGGCACTGCTGAGTGACACGCCTGGCAGGTCTAGTCACCACGTGTGCGTGCGGTGTACAAAGCAGCGCCAGCACAAGCTGCCAGCCACTTCATGGCGGTGTCACCCCCTGGAAGGTGGCCCTCAGTCTTTGCCTCTGCAGAACCAGAGCGGCATAGAGCAAGCGGCAGCAGGAACAACAGCAGAAGCGGTGAACCCCACTGGGCTGCGCCGCTGGCAGCGCCGTTGGCGCCTACCCTAGCAAACACTCTATGCATACGTACTTTGAAGTAAATACATGTAGTACTTCGAAGTATGCTGAAGTATACTACTAGTAGTACTTGCGCGCTCGAATTGCTGTGCTGCATCATGCGCTTGCATCTCAGGTGGCCCAGCTATACACAGGGACCGCTGGCATTACCGAGCGGTAGCCGGCAGTGCAGCAGCTTTGCCAATGTGTGCAGCGCTGCGGGTACTGGGCCTCTGGAAATGAAAGCTCCGCGCCGGAAAGAGCAATCTGTGCAGAGTCTGCAGACCTGCCGCACCATGGTTCGCTCCTAGGGTTGTGGGAACAGGCACTACTGTAGTTTCATTTAGTTGCACTTGTAGGCGCCGAGCGAGAGCCCATTGCATGCACGCCAAAGTGCATGTAGCAGTACATTTTGGTGTGTACCGTCTAGCTGTTGCGTAGTCACTCGTGTCAATCACTTTTGTTGGACCCCAACAATAGGGGAGGGCAGTTACTTTGGGAGCCCCTCAAACGCATCGTTTTTGAATTGCCTTGCCTTCGCATTTACCATAGCTGATAAACGCAAAACCATGGGGAGGGGGTACCTTACTTTCAGGGGCACCACAACAACTCTAGCAGTAGTTGACCCAAGAAACTACTGTACTTCGGCACTACTACTGTAGAAGTACTTCGAAGTATATGGTAGTGCCCCCATGTTTTTGTGCTTGCTGGGGGTAGGTTGACGGACCAGGGCCTCACCTGCAAGTGCCCCCTGATGGCGGCTTGAACTGTGATGGCGGCGCGACGTGACTCCTGCCTTTGCAGCACCTCCAGGGCACGCCTCCTCCACTCCGCCACCTGCGACCAATTTGCAGCCGCAGTTGAAGTTAATATGGTATAAAAAGTGTACTGGTGCAGTACCTCCGTAATACTGCAGGTATACTACTAGTAGTACTACTACCAGTAGTGTGTACATGACGACGCCGGGGGTGTGCGGGGCAGGTGCTGGTGTGGGCGGGGGGGAGCGCTCGGCCTTGCATGGCATCCTGGCGGGTGACCTGCCCTGGCAGGTCGAGCCCTAGGTAGCCTGCTGGCAACTGCTAGCCCTTTCTTTGTTGGTACACATACTTTGCCATGCATTTGCCAAGTGCCATGGCCACCAGTGAGCGTGCTGGCATACATGTCATGGGCTCTTACACGCCCCCAACTGCAAATAAATAATACTACTACTAGTAGTAGTGTTGTACTACAGTAGTAGTTTGCACTTGCGGGCGTGCAACACCAAAGGTCAGACAAGCCAGCACGAAGCAATGGCACTGCACGGCCTCATTTAGAGGTGCTCACAGCTAGGCAGAGTCGACAACAAGTAGAAGCCTGATAAGTACTGCTAAAGTACTCTTATTAAACTCCGCTCAGGGCGTAGAAAGCCCTTAGCACACGGGTGCGTGCGTGACCAGAAAAGGATGATCAGAGCACGCTGTTGCTAGCAAACATGCTGGCATGAAGTACATGTATACATGCACGTGGTACCTGCGCTTCCTATTACTTGCTGGCGCGCAGCCAGCGTGAGCCTGGCAGCTGTGCACCAGCAGGTGCCACCAGGACTGTGGCAAACACCAGCCGACGCCGCCGCAACTTCAACACCAGTATTGCCGGTGCGCACATGGCCTCATGTCTATTTGGCTAATGTCAAACTTGCAACAGAGGCGGTGGGTTTGAACGTGCTACGACGCACTGGTGGAAGCAGTGAGTGAGTGCAGAGGTCTGCAGAGCAACCGGCGATGCTTGATGCACGTGTGGGCACGGCAGCGACACCCACAATTGCAAAAAGATGCACCTATTACCGTAAAGCACGGTGTATAACGAGGGGGTCTTGTATAACGAGGGGATCGTTGTGCAGCAGCATATAGCCCTGTATACCGACCCCCCGCGAGCCTGACGGCGCCTTAATGATGACAACGCGGGGGGGTATTCTGTACAAATTGGGGTACTCTGCATAACGCGGGTGCACTGTATAACGCCCCCCGTGCTAGCAACAACAGATCCCGCCGTTGACAACGCGGGGGGTCGTTATACCTCGTGCTTTACGGGATTACGCAATGTTGCAGCCTCCTTACATTAGCGACGCGCATGCAAACACGCACCTCTTCGGGAGACACGCTCTCCCCCTGCTCGCTCGCGCGCCCCAGCCACGCATACGCCGCACTGCTCGCAGCAGCGCCCACGCTGCCGCCGCCACCCCCACCACCAGCCCCACCACCACCCCCACCACCACCCCCACCGCCGCCGCCGCCGCCGCCGCCGCCGCTGCCGCCCCTGTCCAGCCGCAGCCACTGTGCCACAGGGCGGGGCAGGTACGGCGCGCTGCCGCTGCGGCGCTCCCCGCCTCCCCTTTGCTCACCGCTCTCTCTCCTGCCGCCGCCACCGCCGCTGGCGCGCCGGCGCTCGGGCGTCCCCTGCTGCCCTGGCCGTTGCGGCGGGTGCCGCGCCGGCGCCACCATCCCTGGCGCCGGCCCGCACAAGAGGTCATCGGCAGTGGCGTGCGGCGGTGTGCCGCCAGAGGTGGCGGAGGCCGTGAGGCTGCGGGCGGAGGTGGCGGCGGCGCTGGCTGCGGCGAGCTGCGACCGCAGCGACCGCTCGTGAGGGCGCACCGGCGGGACACGGCCACCGCCGCCGGTGGCGCGGGGGGAGGGGGGTTGGGCGGGGGCGCCGGTTGCTGGGACAAAGCCTGTGGCGGCCGCCAGCGTGCTGCGGAAGATGCCCAGGGCCGTGTTGTCGCTTGTGCTGCGGCGGCGGGGCGAGTGGAATGGGCGGTAGGGGGAGTGCGGTAGCTGGGGTGCAGGAAGCATATGAGACTCCTCCCCCGCAAACACATCCCCGGGGGCAGGGGGGGGCATGGTGTGTTTGGATGAGACAGGGCACTTCTGCCAATCTGTGTTGACAATACCCGCCCGTAGTCACCACAAATCATTGGGCGCGGCAGTTGCAGTTTGGGTAAAACGGGGGTCCTAAAGAAGGGCTTGCTGAAGGTGACATGACTTCAGGTTACATGACTTCAGGTGACATGACTTAAATGGGTGACATAGATGCATCTGAACGGCAGATACAGGTATCACATTTTGTGGCACAGCACGCTATTTGAAACACGATTAAAAAAGTCATACACGGCGTGATTTATCACTACTCATACATCAAAGCAGAAGTAGAGGTTGTCTCAAATAGGATCAGGCACTCACGTCTTGCGAGCCTCCGCATCAGCATCCTCTGCCACCTCCTCAATGGTGCGTGAAGCCTGGTGGGTCAGCTTTGCACCACCGTTGCTGACCTGAGCACACGGGTGCAACCGGGACACACATAGTTTGTAGTGATGGGTCAAGGTCAAGGTCACCCAGAGCAGTTGAACAGGTGGGTGAGCTTTCCATTGGTAGAATGTGCTACGGTGCTGCCTGCAAGCAGCACCAGCGCGCAGTGACGCATCTTGCAATTCTGTGCTCGCAGCTTCTTGACCACTTCTACAGCAGTGGCTTCGTGTGCCTGTAATCTAAACCCTGCAGCAGCAGTCTTGGCCGTGTAACAGCCTTCGGTGTTTTTTCCGCAACTGCCGGCCGCGCGTATAAAGTATGCTTCGAGTACATCGCACAAAATAGGGCATATTTAGAATGTGCCCAACAACGTGATACCGTACACAGCGTATACGCCGTACCACGTTTACACTTCTTCTTGAAGTATGAACACGTCATGGTATGCCGCATGTACGTGAGTTAGTTACGCGGCGCATCATGGCATGTGCATACGCTGTGGCCCGTCACAGTCTGTGACGTGCAGTCAGAGGTGTCTGGAGAAATGAATGCACGCAGCCCGCAGAGTTCAACCGTCAACAAGTGCATGATGAGCATGTAGCTGGTTGCCCCCACCCACAGCACCGAGCAGCCAGCGTCGTGGCCGCTAATGTCCAAGTCACGTACTGCAAGCACTTGAAGTAGCACATAGTACTTGGGGCGCGTTGATCTCTAGCTGACGCCCGCCCAGGTACTGCCGCTGTGCTTCCTGTTGTTGACAGTGCACAGCGCTGGATCAGTGGCGACACGGGTCTAGCACAGCCACTAGCTCTGCTTCATGCCCAGCATGCATGACCTGCGTTCTTACGCATCCACAAGAGAAGATCGACAAACCTACATGGGCACGCTGTGGCACACGGGCGGCCACCTGGGGGGTCTCACACGCGCTGTGCCATGCAGGCAGAGGTATGCAGTGTGTCGAGCTACAGTAGTGTGACACCAGCCTGCCCGCACACAGCCCTGCACTTCTGTCAGCACCGTGGAGATGTCGCAGAGCTTCAATTACAGGGTGCTGCGCACATAACTTTACGCGCGCGTAAACCGCGCCCAGTGCTGCGTCCAGCTTGGCTGTAGGGCCATCATGTGGTAAAAAAACGTGGTACCTGTTTATAAGTTTGTCAAGTAAAGGCAAAAACGTGGAGGTCTGTCTGAAGATGGGGGTTCGCACACATGGCCCCAATCCTTTCGTGCGCACGCCCGTACCGTGTGAAGCACCGCGTCCAGCTTGGCGGACACGCCCTTGAGGGTCGTCATCAGCTGCGCATGCGGTGTCACCACCACCGCCGCCTGCCGCTCGATCACATGCGCCTGCGACAGGCATCACCGCCACATGATGCACACAGGGTAGATTATGGTCAAGCACATGTATATAGTTCGAAATACATGATACAATATGCCATATAATATATGTAGGGTATGTATGTGCGTGTACATGTTAGAGAGTTTAGGGTTCGGGTTCGGTTTGGTTTGGTTCGGCACTTTCGCCAGCGGGGGCCAAACAAATCCCCGAACGTTTCCCAACCCCAGCCGAACCGAACCGGACCAAACCGAACCTCACAAAACCGTACCGAACCTGCTCACCCCGAGCTGCGTTGCATGCGGTGCTGCATGGCAGTGCTTGCCTACCACATAGGTGCAAAATAGCCATCACAAGCAGTGCCAAGCAAAATCAGTACTGCGGTGCCCAACCAATCGTCTGTTGACTCAAGTGGCGGGAAGTGGCTGGCTGATGGTCGGTCGTTGGCGTGCCACCACACTCAACAACAAGTGCACCCCAGGGCTTGACCCTGCCTGGCTGCTGCATAGCCGCCAGTGTGACACCATCATCAGTGCAGTAGCTTCGCTTTTAGGGCTGCCGCGCACCTCCTTGTCATCGAAAATCACCTCGCCCCTGGAGGTGCCGCTGAAGAGCTTGTTGAGGCGCAGGCGCCGCAGGGTGCCCTGCCTTGGGTTGATGACCTTGTAGAAGCGGCGCCTCTGTGTGGGGGGTGGCACACGCACACACACACACACACACACACACACATCACCACATAAAATTGCCACATGGTACTAGTAGTGTTTGTCACATGAAGTGGCTAATGTTGTTGTGTGTCGTTGCTTGCCAGACACACGCACACGACAACAGCACCCATCAACGCACACAATAGTCGCAAGAGGTGGTCAACGTTGTGCTTTCCTGGCGTTGTGTGCCACAGAGTGTGCAGCGCGACGTGCATCGCATTGTACCGGCATAGGTTTAGAGACCCAGGAGGATTACATGAGATGCAGCTGCATCGCGCCCACACTTTAGAGGACACTTATGCAGCAAGCGGTGCACACCGTTTCAAGGCCGCCAGGGTGAGATAAGCCAGACATAGAAGGTACTTCTCCAACGTCCATGTACCTTTTCACCCTCATGCGAGTGACACCCGCTGCCCTCCCTCCCCCTTGATAAGGCATGCCCGCCGTACATATCGCTTGTCGTACCCTTACACGCGGCATACAATGTGTACAAATATAATAAATATATCAACAATTTAAATACGCGCATAAATGCGCAGCAGTGTCGCAGCTTGCGGACCGCTTGGGGGGCGGGTCCGTGATGGAGGCCACTACGAGTCTGCCCCACCTTGAAGTTGAACTTGAGGTCCGTGGCGTGTCACCACACTGCACGCCTGACATTAAAGAGCCAGTGGACATTCCCGGTGACCAGTATTGGTGTTGCAAGTGGTTGTCGTGCACGAAGAGGAGCGAATGTACTCCAGAATTACTCACTTGCAAGCGGGACGACATGCCGCTCTCCCACTTGATGAGCGTCTCCGCCTTGTGCATGAGCGTCTGGGCAGGGGCCTTCTCCATCATGGTCTGTGCAGGAGAGGGGGGGGTCCCAGCAGCGCGGCAGATGAGAGCCATCAGACTAGGTAGGTATGTGCTGTGTATGTACACGTACATGTGCATGTATGTATAGTACTTCGAGGTAACATATACTTCACACATATACTGCTAGAAGTATAAGCACAGTGATGGGCCCCATACATGTAGTACTACGTACTTCGAAGTAGTACTTCGAAGAATGTACTTCCAGGAGTAGTATGTAGTGCCAGAGTTCCTGCCCAGGTCACTTACTCTGGGCTGCAAAAGTGACCCGCCCCTCCTCCCCCATGGCTTTGCGTTGTGAGCTACAGGTTTGCGAGGGGAGATCTATGTTGATGGCATCCGTGTGACTCCCAAAGTAATGTAAAAAATGTCTGAGCAGGGGTCTTCTTTATCATGGTTTGAGCAGGGTGGGGGTGTCAAAGCGGCGCGGCAGCTCAGCGCAAATGACGCCGTGTCTACAAGCGCTGCTAAGTGCTTTGTGCTGCCCCGCAATTAACGCGCAAACCTACCGGATTTTTGGTGACGCCTCTCAAATGAGCTGCAGCAGACACCGGAGTCCAGCAGTTTCAAGACAGGCATCAGCGCAAGACCAAGCCCACATCTGCGCACGTTGGCTTTGCACGCTGGCGGAACAACATACACGTGGCTTGCGTGCTCTGGGCTGTGTCTGCTACTGTGCACAGCAATAGTCGTTCTGGCACTGCCTATATGCCGTGCGAACTTCCAAGCAGCAGAAAAGAGATTCACACAGTAAGATGCATCACCCCATGGGCTTCGGCCTGGCAATTTGGCCCAGCCATGGCAGTATCTGGTTTTACCAGCCTTTTACCAATACTACTGTAATAGGTTTGTTTCACAGGACTTCATGTGCATCTGAGCGAGGTGGTGCCAGGCGCCGCACCCTTGTATGCAGGCCCGAGCATGGACACTGCAACTATGTGTCAAAGGGTCCTGAAAAGGGTGAACGCCTCAGCACATATAGTATCTAGGGTTGCCGGAATCGTATTTATTACACCAAAATTACTCTTTAAATCATTATTTCACCGTGACCTTATAATACTTGCAACCCCTTCCATATTATTTGTCCTCAGCACAGTAGGGCCATCACAAACATCAAGGCATTTTAGGCTGCTGTAGGCATCTGCAGCGGATATGACGGAATTACTGTGACCGTAATATCCAGAAACTACGATTCCAGCAACCCCACGGTGTGAAGGACACGCGAACTGTGTGGTGCTTGAGGTTTCGGTGCTTGGCGGCTTTCCACCGGTGATGATGCCAAGGACTGGTGATGTTAGAGTGTAGAGCATGGCCTTCCTTTGCATGATTCCTACATGTCATCTAGATGAAGTACAGTACCTCAGTAAGTATCACACTTCATGCATGACACCATATCATGCTCATGCTTCAGTACTACTGCCCTAGTATTTCGGAAGTCTATATGAAGTGCGGCATATAGAAGCATGGCGTGGTGGCAGTGCAGAGTGCGCCATGCTGACCTTGTAGCAGCACATCAGGATTGATATGAGCAGGTTTACCTGCAACACTGCTCTCGCGTACGTAAAACCGTGTGCTTCCGAAGCACTTCCACTTGAACCACATATCCTACCACCACAACGTAGTTCCAGAAGTACTTCGACATATGTTCATTTATAGTTCAGAAGCACACCAGTGGTGTACATGTGCTCCAGATGCTCACCTCATAGCTGCACGTGAGGATAGCAATGAGCAGGTTCAGCTGCAGCACCGCCACGAACATGATGAACACGATCATGAGCACCGACGCCGCTGCGTTGAGGGGCGAGTTGTCAATGAATGGCACCTCCACCTGCAGCGGCGCATGCAGCGCGCAGACAGAGGGTGCATGTTTGTCTTAGTGATGACTGTCATCTGTTTTGGCTGAAAAAAGACAGGACGCTACTGTACAACATGTCCAGCTTTGTTTCCATCGCAAGGACACCTTTGCGGTTCAACGCTTTTCCAGCTGTCTGCATCAGAGTATCCCGGGTCAATTAGATTATGATGGTCGTTGGCAGGGGCACGTCCCCACTTCCACAGGCCGCCTGCCCGTGCCCCCCCTCCCACGTGGTCCCCCACACATACTTACCACGGTCGATGCTGAAGTGCACCGTGCTAAAGTTCTGAGCGGCGTGACTTTGATGCTGTGGCTCTTCACAACTGCGAAAGAAACCTACCAAAAAAAGTTGCTAAGCGCAGACACTGCCGTGGGAGTGGCAAAATGCCAGGCTGAAACCTATCCATAGGGGAATCTATTGTCCTGGTTAACACCATATAGCCCCCACCCTACACGCGCCTGACTGGTTTATACCCTCAAGGTTAAGAATGCTGTTATTACTTCAGAAGTATAATTACAATACAAGCCTGCGCACGTGTGCAATGAAACAAGCGTGTGCAGGGTCGAAGTAATGGGTGACAATTCCCAGGGGCGCAGCGCCATCTGCACTGGTGAAGTGCCATGCTGCACTGTCGAAGAAGTACAGTGCACTCGCGATTTAGTGCGGGGTAGTGTCGCCCCCCTAGCACCCCGCACTAAAGCAAGACCCGCACTAAA